>JASDQU011440960.1:0-23479 GCA_032191745.1 Picea mariana | reverse complement strand
AATGCCTCCTTGAAGCTTGCGGTGATGATATAATATTTCTTCTTGAAGGATGAGAACTTTGCTCTACAGGTTGACCTTCTCCTCTTGTGAGTTTCAACCTTGTGAGCATCAAAAAACAAAACACTTGCAAATAATCAAGTCTTCAAAAACCTAAGCTCTGATACCAACTTGATCTAAAAATGATGAAGACTTGTATTCTTGAAAATATTTGCAAGTTTTAATTCAAGTGTTCTTATGCAAATGGATCAATTTTGCAAACACAAATGTTATAGAAATTACATATTCAAGATGCATACAAACAACAACAAATAACAGTGAATCGAAAACACATAACACAACAAATGATAAAGGAGTTCACCCCTCTCTTGGGATACATCTCTTAGTCCAGCTTCCAATGGATCTTTTGTATTATTTGCTCAAAGTGCTAAAATATGTTCTTTACAATGTTCAAAATGCCAAAATGATGGCTCCAATGGCTTCAGAACGTCCAAAAACCCCTAGTTGGGCTTTTTCAGCACCTCGTTTGGCCAAAAATTGAAGAAGATAGGCTTCCTGGAAGTTCCCCTTCAAACTTGCTGTCACTAGATCGCCAAAATGCACCTCTGCCTCCTCAACCTAGCCCCCACGTGCATATTTGTGTTAAAACTCAGCACCGGGCGCAATCGCCAAACAGTGCGAACTGTAGGATGGTTACGCACCTAGCCCCTAACCGCCTAGGACCGTGGTCATGTGGGTCATAGGACCGCATGCTCATACGAAAAGGGGCCAAGGTTAAATGACATACGGTAACAGTCAGAATTGTGTGCACACCGGTAGTTCCATAACATACACATATGACCAGGGGCCGGGGCTTAGCCCCGGCCCGGACCGCACCCCAACTTTCAACATATATCAATTTAAATAATTTAAAACTCATATGTATGTTAAGAACCACATGTGGGCGCACCGGTTGGGAGGCCCTGCCCAAGGCTCTTCCCCTGCCTGGAGGTCATGAGGTCGAGTCCTGCCAACTACCAAAGTTTTAAACCACTGTTTAGGTGACACGTGGCGGCCATTGATTGGACCACGTGTCGCCATCTCATTTTCCACAAACAAGCCATGTGTCATATGCCAACTCATCCACACGACTACCAATCCAACACCTTCCACGTGGTGTACGACCCTACCACGTGTCATACGGCTCTACCACATGTCGTACTGCCCTTCCACGTCAGCATCCATACGGACTGTACAGTCAACACACATTTTTTTTGCCTGTTTGTCGATTTGAACAGAACGCGATATCTCTCTCATCCGACGTTCGTTTGAACCCAAGCGAGTTGCGTTGGGTTCATGAAGATGAGGCCTATGTACCCATTCAATTTGAAGTGATTCTAAGCACTTTGAATTTTGAGAAAAATTTGATCCACTGGATTAGTAGGCATAGAGGATAAAAGAAATTTCACCTTTTTCTCACGTCTGATGTCGATCCCCACTCCAATTCATTGAACAGATCCTAATATTCTACTGGAACTAGCCTGTAAAATATATACAAAACAAGGGTTGCAACAAAAGAAGTTATGCAATCAAAATAATGTGCATATTATATGTCATTATTGAAAGTAAGCATAAAGATAAACATACATTCAAGACAAAATCTGAGGTAAAACAAACTCTTTTATTATCAGCAAGTGGAAAAGGTAAGTTACAACCTTGCCTAGCATTTAGGCACTGTCTTGAATCCATCTGTCTAGGTTCCTCCAGGAATCCTCAAGCATCAACTCAACCAATGTAATATTACTTCAATGACTCAGATAAGGATAAAGAGACACCCTATAGCCACATAAAATGAGAAAGAAGCTCTGGAAAAGGAGTTTCCATACTAAAGGGGATATTTCTCAGAGAATTATAAGCAAGGGAGGCTTGCTAGATGCTGACAACATAACTTTAAACAAAAGGACTTGACGTCTCTTTATCCTTCCATGATTGTTTTATATCTTCCCAAAGAGGTTTGGGGAGTTGAATTTCATTGTGTATGGGAAAGGGTCGTTGGGAAAATGTTACAAATCAAATTTCCACACCTAGATACCTCACCCTAAGTGTCGCAAGTGTCGTAAAAGTGTCATATGCATCTTTCTAAGTATCACATACACCTTGAAACCATGAAATAACATATGTCACAATCCCTAGTCAATGTGGAGGATAAATATATTATATTAAGGTCAAAATACTACGTGCACATGAATTAATTATTAATATTCATGAAAAGGAAATTAATTTAGTGTGAGAATCCACCTCACATTTGGTTTCCTATTTTTTAGAGGTTGAGGATCTCATGGAGGGTTGAAATATTTCCTCCTTAAAATCCTTGAGAGATATTTCCTCCCTAAAATCCTTAAGAGATATTTTCTCCCTAAATATCTTGGAGATCCGATTTTAGTGGATCTGATGAGTGATCCTCTCCATGGTGGTTAAGCCTCCAAATCCTATATAATGAGGGATTTCCATGGAGAAGAAAAGGAATATTTGAGGTATGAAACTTATGATCTTGGGAGAAATATTTTGGATATCAAACCTATGATCTTGGGAGCATCGTGCAAGGGCTGGACGAGGAAGACTTGGAGAGGTTGCTACAACTGCATCTACAGATTGTAAGTGTCTTTTTAATGTTCTCATTAATATATGCTTGGCATGTTTCCTTCAAGTTTGTGTATCATTGCATATTCTTGTCTATTATGGATGAATTTTGCTTAAACTAATCTTTATAGAGTAGGATGTCCTTGTTTTCTTCGTTGTCCATTGGATTGCAGATATCACTAAGGAGCTTGGATATAAAGTTCAGTTTCGATTAAGCGAGGACATGCTTCATAAAAAGGTACATCATACTTTCTTCCTCTCTTTCCTTTGATTAGATTAACTAAATTTAAAGGGATGTTAGTGTACATTTGCATCTTTCTGTCTCGGTATTAGGGGTCTAAAATTGGAGGGAAGATCTACCTGTTCGCAGGGGGATTTTCCTATAGCATAAATTGGCGACTCCATTGGGGATCGAAGATTTTTGTTTCTTTACTTGGTTTATCCCTTCTTTTTCCCACTTTTAGATCATTTTCATTGTTTGTTCCCGATCTATTTCCTTTCTACCCTCTTCATTGACAATTTCACAAAATTCTGAGAATTCTGGGTGATTTTTTCTGAGTTTTAAGCCTTTGTTCTGAGTTTCTGGGAAGGGTAGTGCTCCCCTAGAATGTATATCAGAGCGTTGATCTGTAATCAACGCTCCCCTGCAATGTATATCAGATCTCTACAATGATCTGCACCCTTGAAAACAGGAGCATTGATCTCCTTTTTTGGCGATTCTTGTCCTTTTTTGGCGATTCTTGCCCAGAGTCTGTACTTTGGATTGTGGCTTTGTTTTGGTTGTTTTTTTTTAAGAAGCTCACTATTTATTTTGGTGTATCTTTTAAAACAAAAAAATTTCATTTCTTGCTTTTCATTAGATTGGGGGCATCCTTGCATTTGAAGTAGCAAAATTGCATGGTTTTTGGCATTTTTGGTCTTGAATTATTAAAATTTTGGCCAAGAATTGTGTATTGGTGTACAATCTCTTTGGATCATTTCTTGAGTATCTTGATATCGATGAGTTTAATAAAACTTTGGGACATTGTGCATCTTGGAATGATAAACATTTTCTCCTTGTAATATATCTTTCATCGAAGTGAAATATTTGCATCTTCATTTATTTTCATAAGTTTAGAGTCGGTCAAAACATCATTTAGTCCATGCCATTTTCCTCTTGAGTAACAAAAACTTAATAAAATTTACGCATTAATTAAAATCTACCTAGCAACTTTTATTTCTAGGGCTCTTTGCAACCTACATTAGATTAGTTTTAGGGCTTTGGAATAGGTGTGAAAGATAACTTTCCAAAGTTGTAAATAAACATAGAATCTTGATTTAGGGAGCGGTGAAATCCATTTACTACACTTTGTCCTAGGAAGCCCTTCTCACACAAGGGTCAATCACGATGTCGCATTAAGGCCAACAAATTTACTAACCCTGCTTTGTTGGTCGTGGTGTAGTGGTTGCACGTATTATTGGGGGTCACTTGAGAAAACAACCCTATATGGGCCTTCTCAAGTCGATTTCGGGCTCAATTACACTGCCCTTGCACGTATATCGGATTGTCGATTGTTTCACCAAGCATCATTGTCATATTTGGTAACCTTAGTGGCATTTGTATTTAGGGTTAATACACAAGGTGACAGTGAAGGGGAAAGTCTTCGCTATACCTGGAATCAATGTTGGCCAAACTCACTTGGGCTCCTTGGAGGTTAAATCCACGTTTATTGTGTGGAATATTGCACCAAGGCATAAGTCCATTAAGCAGGTCATCAACGTAACTTTTCCACCCGCTCTATCTCAACCTCTTCTTACATTGTTCCTGTTACGTTGGATTTCATCACCAACTAGTGCGTTCATTGTGAGAAGGTTTTGTTTGTTTTCTTCCTTCCTAGATTTTTAACATGTGTTATTTGTTTTCCCTAATAGACTCTAGGTTGGATCTATGTTTAATGGCGTGAATTCTTGGAACGACCAATGAAGCCACCCCTGCTCTGGGGGAACCTTTTGTTTTTCCTTCTTACGGAAATGTTGGTCCTCTTTACATCGCTACTTTGAGCCTTCCATGTCTTACAATTGGATTACCGGTATGGTTGTTTTCCACTCCGGTAATCCCGAATGCAGGAAGTGCTTCGGTTTTAGGCACTTCCCCCCAAGAACTAAAGTAAAGTTTCAAACACTAAAGTATAACATACATCACGTTGTATCTACAACAACTCAACTGGATCATCCATGCCCGAGATCTTCAGTGTGAGAGGGAAAAAGATAACAAAATGAACTGATTAAAACTGGTCACAATACTGCTGAAATCAAACCTTCATAAAAACAACATACGACCCTCGACTAGATTCACCATGCCCGAGTGTTCTAAAACAAATTTTACAGAGAGATGAAAAGAAGTTGACTTATATTAAACAGGAAATCTCAAATCCTATTACATAACAGATAACCAAAGATTTCATCAAATCTTTATAATGCAGGAGCTTAGCTCAACCATCGACCATTACAAAATATCAAAATGACTCCATGCTAAAACCTCTGATTTTCGAAACCGCGAATACTTGGATCTGGTGCCACGCGTCCCTCTGAATCAGACGATTCCTGCTGATTTTCGGGTTTCAATAGGGACCTGCAGACGAGCCAACTTGCTGACAGTACTTTTGAGATTTCCATTTATGGGGGAAATGATGTTCAACCACCACTCCCCAACTTCATTAACTGTCTTTCTTAGGGTCTGGATAGGCCTGAGTCAAATCAACACCTGGAAACGTGATGGCCTTACCCTGCTCTTGGCCATTCGGATTTGTGTTGGATGCTGATGAGGATCTGACGCAAACGACATGAAAGCTAACTAGACAACGACCAGGCGGGAGGATGTGGTGACAAAAGGACGACTGAGAATATGCGGGATTCAACATGCAAGAGATGAGGTGGAATAAAGGGGATATGTGTTAACATTATGATCCATGGGGGATAGAGTCCTCCCTGCGAGGCTCTAAGAAATCTTTTTGCAGTTTCAATGCCTTAGTATTGGGCTATGGAGTCATGCTCAAAATTATCCTGCTAAGGAATCCAGGTCGAACCACACACTATTCTGCTTACAGACATAAAGTAAACACACATGCTCCTGATAGAGCTTATTTATGTAAAAAAACCTAAGCTAACTGATTTTTACAAAGTGCTAGGTGAAAACAAACTTCCACCATAGCCACCCAGAGTGTCTGGTAATATCATCCTTTTCTTTACTGTAGATAGTCCACAAAAGGATAAGGAAGTATGATAGTAAAATGAGGACATGGCTTGGAACACTAACTATACCCCCAAATGACGATAAGGTGAATAAATCTGCAGGCTCCAATGTTTTTGGAAAACACAGCTCCATATATAATCCCACAGAGTCACACAATTTATAATCAGGGGAGCTCAACTGGTAAGAAATTAACTCTTATCCTTTATTGCGTCTCACCCGTCGTTTGATGTTCTCAGAGTGCACAGGTGGGTGGAGAACCAATGCAGACTAGCTGATACCAGGTGATACCTGCTTAATTAAAGGTTCTGGACAGGAGATAAATTGCCCACTAAGCTCCTCCTTTACATGTTGCTCTATGTTTTTTGCAAGTCTAGGATAGTTGATTTCCACCCGATGCTTTTTCTTAATTAATAAAGGAAAAGGCTCCATAATGTGGTCTTGGAAAACTTTCATAACACCATACTCGCCTGTGAGTATTGGTGAAGTAATGCAATTTGAAAATTTCAGAATATCTGAAATGTATGACTCCATGTATATGGCCACAGGATAAGAAATAATGAGATAGAATCCTGGCTGCTTTAGAAGACCAGGCTTCTCCTCTGTAAAATTCTCTCTGTCTGCAAATAAATGCCATCCTTGTTCTTCTGAAACCAACTCTTGATCATCAACAATTGTCGTCTCTTCTTCATAAGAATGGTCACAAGATAAAGGTGCAACAGGATTTAGAACATCATAACTATGATCAGCCAAGAACATACAATTAACTATGCAATCAACCACTGTTACATGGTCAAAATGTTCTGGAAACTGATCATAATATTGATATACATTCCTACTTACTTCCTTGTTGTTTTTCCAGATCTGATTCATAGTCACTATCTTCTTGCTCAAAATCTGAAACAAATTGACAATCTTCTTGCTCATGTACATGCAAATTTTCAATATATGTCTGCCTATGAACCCACTTGCTAGCCCTGATGTTCTCTTCGACCTCTACAACATCTTCAAAAATATTTCTTAACGATGAATATTTCCTTTTTCTTGGGAGAACGACAAGCTCTAGATGTTGAGCCATGACATAGTACACCATGGCAGCAGTCTCCGTGGGTCTGATCTCCAAAGGCATACTATGATAAACGTTGTAAAACCTCCTATTGAAGAAAACCAAGTCTTCCTCTACCCCTCTCCTCAAGGAATTAAACTCAAACCAGTATTGATCAAGGGATTTTTTCTCACCCCAACACTTAAAAACATGGCATAGCTCGGTCCAGAAACCAATAGAACCGAGCTCTAGACATCTAAACCACACAGAAACATATCTAGACAGGGAATGTGAGAACAACCTCACAGTAAAATCATCATGAATGATCTCAAACTGATCAATAAAGTTCTCAAAGGCCCCCAAGTGCCTCTCATATGTAACATGATCCTCCCAAGAAAACCGAGGAAGATACTCAAAGGAATGAAGAGGATAAGGGTTAACACAATATGGCATCCTCAGAGGTTTAAACAACTTATTTTTTATTTTAATTTGAAAAGCAGTGGGATGATCACGAGGATTAACGAGTTGATGGAAAGGCTCAGCAGGAATAATAGAGGGTAACAATATTTGAGAAGCCTGTGAATTATTTTCAACCTCCTTAAGGCTACAAGGGTGATCAATTTCGAGAGGAGATGCAATACAGATCTCACTTTTATGAATAGGTTGAGGTGAAGACACAACATCGACATCTACAACACAAGAAGAGGGCATGCCTTCTTCTTCCAAGGATGGATGAATGAAGGAAGGCTTATTGTCATCTGAATATACAAAGCAGAGGACAATCCTCTTTATATGTGAAGGGAAAGAGAGAAATGAGCTAATAAAAAAGAATAAGACTTCATGAAGAAAATTCATAGACTGATACCTAGTCTTTCCCTTCGGTATGGTCATTTTTCTGTCAACATAATCCTCCCCAGTGGATTCTTTGATGGTGGAGTCACCAGGTGCAAGCTACAATCTTCAATGGTTTTGATATCTAATGCACCTTCAAAATCATAAGCTCTTTGTCATTCTCCCAGGTAATATATCTTCACTTTCTTCCCCGACAACGGTGCCAAAAATGTTAGCACTAGAAGTCACTCTCCGATTGCAGAGAGAGTAAGCCCAGTACCCATCAGTTTGTATGTCACAAATAATTTTAAAGAGGTCAAATGGGAAGGAGACTCAATATGATATCACTTTAACTCAGAAAACTGGACTGGCATGCACAGGCAAGTGAGGTCTTGATCAACTTCAGTCAGTAATTTGGATTAAAGGTGAATACAAGAAAGACTTGGTGATGAGAATGTAGAGGTCTGCTATGGACATCAGGTCTTACAACATCATAAGGAGGAAAAACTCAAACACAAGATCGTCTTGGATTCAAAGTTTCAGACACTGAAGTATATTTAAGCAACACATTCATAATAGCACAATGATGAAACATGCATCATGACGCAGCTACAACAACTCGATTGGATCATCCATGCCCGAGCTCTTTAGTGTGAGAGGGAAAAAGATAACAAAATGAACTGATTAAAACTAGTCACAATACTGCTAAAATCAAACCTTCATAACAACAACATACGACCCTCGACTAGATTCTCCATGCCCGAGTGTTCTAACACAACTTTTACAGAAATATGGAAAGAAACTGACTTATATTAAACAGGAAATCTCAAATCCTATTACATAACAAATAACCAGATCTTTCATCAAATATTTACAATGCGAGAGCTTAGCTCAACCATATACCATTAAAAAATATCAAAATGACTTTATGCTAAGACCTTTGATTTGTGAAACCATGAATCCTTGGATATGGTGCTATGCATCCCTCTGAATCGGATGACTCCTGCTAATTTTCGGGTTTCGAGAAGGAACTGCAGACGATCTGACTTACTGACAGTCCTTTTGAGATTTCCATTTATGGGGGAAATGATGTTCAACCACCACTCCCCAACTTCATTAACTGTCTTTCTTAGGGTTCGAATAGGCCTAAGTCAACTCGACACCTGGAAACATAACGGCCTTACCCTGCTCTTGGCCATCATGATTTGCGTTGGATGACAACGAGGATTTGGTGCAAATGGCATGAAAGTTGACTGGACAGTGACCAGGAGGGAAACAACATGCATGAGCTAAGGAGGAAGAACGAGGATATGTGTTAACACAAAGAAAGTTTCACTTCAAACCATCCATCTGCATTATTTCCAGTTTTCGTTTCCTGTGTCATTCTGTACTCAATCGATTCAACACCTTACATCACTTTCTTGTGTCAGTTTTTTGTCGATGATGGGGGATACATCAAGGCCTTCCTTCGACGAGTCTATTCCAGGAATTAGACTTAGAAACTAGTTAGTACCTTGGGACCTGCATGCCTCAATGGTATGTCTCCTCACCTCCAACAATAGGTTTACATCATTGACCTTTGATCGGATGATTCCACGAATGTTCGACTTCAACTCATTTATTCATAATCGTTGGATTGTACTAGGGTACCTTGGGATTCATTGACATCATTGGTGATTTCCCTTGCACTTGTTAATGATTTACCTCAATGATCGGTAATCAAGTGGTTTCTACCATGTTCGACATCGAATCATCTATTCACATGGCTATATTCGTACCACATCGGTATTGGGACGAAGACCCTGGGTTAAGCGTTCACTATGTTATCTTCTTTTCCCAGGATGCGAAGGAGATCAAATGATCATGTTGATATATATACTATCACATAGATCCACATTGTATTGGTTTGTGACTATGTTTTATCATCTCGTAGCTCCACTATGTATTTCTCGTGGCTATTATTAGTTCATTTCATGGAGGTATGGATACACATTGTATCTTTGGTGGCCATATCCTTAATCAATATTTTTCATGGATCCACAGTGTATTGGTCGAGGACCATGCTTTGAGTCATGTTGTATTCCGAGCATAGGTATGCCTGCCTTAGAAATGGAACAAATAATAATATTTTTTTATGGTTGTTTGCAGTTGCTTCCAGGTTCTCCAACTCCACGCCCTTGCATCGAAGAATTGTAAAGTGTTTTGGACATCAGTTTCTCTTCTGACCTCACACTTTAGGGGGAATACTATTACACATCAAATTTCCACACCTAGGTACCTCACCCTAAGTGTCACAAGTGTCGTAAAAGTGTCATATGCACCTTGCTAAGTGTCGCATACACCTTGACACCATGAAATAACATATTTCACAATCCCTAGTCAATGTGGAGGACAAATATATTATATGAAGGTCAAAATACTATGTGCACATGAATTAATTATTAATATTCATGAAAAGGAAATTAATTAAGTGTGAGAATACACCTCACATTTGGTTTCCTATTTTAGGCGGGGTTGAGGATCTCATGGAGGGTTGAAATATTTCCTCCTTAAAATCCTTGAGAGAAATTTCCTCCTTAAAATCCTTGAGAGTTATTTTCTCCCTAAATATCTCGGAGATCCCATTTTAGTGGATTTGATGAGTGATCCTCTCCATGGTGTTTAAGCCTCCAAATCCTATATAATGAGGGATTTCCATGGAGAACAAAAGGAAGATTTGAGGTATCAAACTTATGATCTTGGGAAAAAGCTTTTGGATATCAAATCTATGATCTTGGGAGCATCGTGCAAGGGCTAGACTAGGAGGACTTGGAGAGGTTGTTACAACTGCATCTACAGATTGTAAGTTTCTTTTTAATGTTCTCATTAATAAATGCTTGGTCTATTTCCTTCGAGTTTGTGTATCATTGCATATGCTTGTCTATTATGAATGAATTTGGTTTAAAATAATATCGATAGATTAAGAAGTCTTTGTTTTATTCGTTGTCCATTGGATTGTAGATATCACTAAGGAGCTTGGAGATCAAGTTCAATTTGGATTAAGTGAGGACAAGCTTCAGAAAAAGGTACATCATACTTTATTCCTCTCTTACCTTTGATTATCTTAACTACATTTAAAGGGATGCTAGTGTCCATTTTCATCTTTCTGTCTCGGTATTAGGGGTCTAGAATCTGAGGGAAGATCTACCTGTCCACAAGGGGATTTTCCTACAACAAAAATGAGCTCAACCGAAAAACCTTCCCAAAAACATAAAATTATTTTATTTTTCACAAATTTTGATGGCATCCATGGGTTGTAGTGTGTAAAGTTGTGGGTGTCTGCGTGTTTCACTAGGAAAACCCACGAATATACTCTTAGGGTATGTTTTTTAAATGATTTTCGAGAGGTATTTTTGGGAAAAAGTCTAGCAAGCATTGAGAAAGGGTTGGGAAATGGTACAAATACAAAGGTGTGGCATTTTGTGCTATAACATCAGTTGGATACATTTCTTAATCGGTCATATTGTATGGTTTCTTCTCGTGTTTCGAGGATGAAACATGTGAAGGGGGATGGAATGTAATATACCTAGGTAGGTAATATGGGGTACCTAGCGAGGAACACAATGAGAATGTGGTTATGTATTATTAGTGGACGTCATTCAATGTAAGGTGGACTGGGTCCACTATATTATTAAATAAGTCCTATTATGGTAGTTAGATATAATAAATAGGCTTTCTAGAAGATGCATTCTCTACAATTTTCTTAAAAGATAGAGAATGTTATATAAAGAAGCATAAGCAATGAATTTGAGCATAGTGAAGAATATTGTGAATGTATTAAGTATTTCTTGAGGAGTATTATCCTTCCTTAAGGATTAATATATGGTGTTTCCCTACCTCAAGGGTTTTCTCTATTTCTTGTGTTCAGTGTTTCAGTGAATGGTTTGGTTTATTCTTGTTGATATTGTGTTAGAGAGGTAGTCGAGGCCATTCAATGTAAGGTGGACTAGGTCCACTATATTATTAAAAAAGACCCACTATTATAGTTAGATATCTTAGTATAGATATAATAAATTTAATAGGACTTCTTAGAGGGTTATTCTTCTAGAAGATTCCTCCTCTAGAATGTTTTTAGGTGGTTGGTAACACTATGTAAAGGGGTTCAAGGAATGTAATGGGATATGAAGAGAATTATTGTGATTGGAGCGGTAGCTCAATAGGAGGATTTCCCCTCGAAGAAGCAAGTGAACAGGAGAGGATCCCTTCCATAATAGGATCCATTGTATGGTGTTTCCCTACCATAAGGGTTTTCTTATAATAAAAGTGTGGTTCTTCTATATTGTTCTTTGATAATTTGTGGTGTTTTTGTATGCAAGTATTTGGTTCTTAAAAACTCAGACCATCCACAAATAAACGCAAGATATGACATGGGAAACCTAATACGAGAGAAAACCCAGCTAAAAGGTGAGGTTTTTCTGCTCTGCTCTCTTTTCTCTGGTAAAGAAATGATGCAAGTACAAAGAAATAAACACTCTCTCTAGATTTGTCTTTGACCTATGGCCTATATGGCTACTACATAATATCTCCTTCTCTATTATTCTGAGAAAATACCACTCTCAGGTGTTTTTCTCAGCTATGGAACGAGATACAATGCAAAAGAATGGATCCCCCTTCTCCTCCTAGTGGTCCAGTTTTTAACATAGCCCGATAGCCATCTAGGGACAGGTTTTTGACTTCATCAACCTTCAATTGTGATAAGGTTTTAGACCTTCTAGAATGTTCTTATAAAATACACTACGTGGGTAGCCCCACATGTCTAAGTAATGAAGGATGACGTGGAATTCACTCGCACCATGGTGATCAATATGGTAGGTCAGCTTGCGGGAGACATAACTTTCTCATACGAACTCTGATTGACAAGCAATCTACGTCGTTCGAAAGGTATCGACGTGTAAAAATTAGAATCTTCATGCATAGTAAGGTTTGGCAGAAAAAAGATCATTTTATGCCTCAAAATGGCTCCAAAATATTTCTAACTTTTTTTTGGACCCAAATTTCCAAATTTGGACCAACCGCCGAAATGGCCTTGCAAGATGATTCCTCAAAATTTTCCACCCAAAAAGTAGTGAGAAAGATGACAAATAACATAATTATCTTGTCTGGAACAATAGGAATATACATTATTTTAATAACTATTTTTAACACCTTAAAAAAAATACTTTTATAAGTTTTCTTAAACATCATTAAATATATTTTGAAAATAAAAAATGTCATGTATTCATGGTGTTGACAAGTGGCATTTAAAAAAATATTAATAACAAAAAATATTTTAATATCCTCTCTCTCTTGAGTAATTGAAAGAAAAAAAATCGGATTTCGTTAATAGGTGCTTTCTACTTCCGAGATCATGAGTTGAGAGACATCAATTGAAACAAGCACATCATCTCTTGACTCAATGATTCTCATTGTATAACATTCATAGTACAATCATAAATCAGACATCAAACATCATTAACATAAATCCAACGTCCTCTTTAAGTGACCAATGAATCCAACATCCACATAATTCGTTTTCACTTGTGATTTCTAGTCGACAATGTGTCTCATCCATAATAGCAGTATTCCACAAATTATTGGCTTTGCAACACAAAATATCTCCTCCCATTTACTAACGAAAGTTAATGAATGATTTAGTATGTCATCCAAATGCGAGAAAATGTAAGTTCCCGAAACAAATTATAAATATCGAGAGAGTGCAGAATGAGTTAATGAAAATTGATATATCCATTCAGCATAAAATTTTGAAGCTTGAGTTTCTTGTAATTCTTTTACAACTATTAATAAATGCTTGTACTCTTCTACACTCTTTTGGGTTAAATATTGATAATCTTTCACCATTCAATATCTCCAAGTATATGAAAAACTTATGGAGAGGAAATTTGTTTATCCTACATATTTTAGCTTATCTAGTTGAACTACATATGTTACCTTATCCCGTTGAACATAAGATAAAATGAAATTTATACTACAAATTCACTTGGAGCTCCCATTTCACATATAAATGTGAAACCAACTAGAAATGCTTTCAATGAAATGACAAGTACATCAATGAAATGTTTTCTTAATCTTTGAAAACCAAAACTTTTCCACATATTTATCTGGTTAAATATAAAGAAACCAAAATGTATGATGAAATGACAAATACACCAACTAAATGTTTTCATAATCTTTGAAAACCTAAACTTCAACATATATTAGCTTTATCCTGTTAAATATAAAGAAACCAAAATGCATGTATGTATAGTCATATACAATTTGGGAGAGCTCCAATTTCCAATTTGGGAGAGCTCCAATTTCCACATAGAAATGTGAGATCAAATAAATTATCTATTGTTGCATCATCTAATAAAAAATCTATCAGTATAGAGTTATCTTAACTTCAGGCTTTTTTTCATGCTGTCGGTTTTGCAGAGTGAAAATGCATGTCTTGTGTGTCAAGGAATTGACATTAACGTTCAGGGTTTCCTTCATGCTGTCAGTTTTGCAGAGCGAAAATGCACTTGATCTTTAAGGTAAGCTAATCATATCGTTGGCGGTAAGGTTTACAGTTTGATTGATTAAAGAGTCTGATAGGCGTACCACCTTTACAATAAGAGATTTAATTAAGAAAAATAATTTAAATATTTTAAAAAATATAAAAATTCAACAACATAACTTTAAATTTGGAAAAACTTCAAAAACTTAAAACTTATGGTCAACTGGTTGGATTAATAAACAATCAGCCATATATAAAACTACATGGTTAATTGGTTGGATTAATAAGCAGTCAGCCATATATAAAACTACAAATGATAGAATTTTTATAAAGCTTTATAGGTCTATACATACGGTAAAAAGAATTACAAGTTATAGAACTTTTATAAAGTTCTGTACAACAAACTGTTGGAATATATAATTCCTACTTATCTAATATACTTGCTAATGTATTGAGAGGTAGAGTTAATCTCTATGTGAGTTGTGTGATCCTATTATTAAGAGATTGTTAGAGAGTTGTATTGGTGAGATCCTAGTTTGGTGTGTGGTTGAGATATTCTCTCAACCTCTCTAGTTATCTTTAGAATAAGTTAGATCTGATAACAACCTATACACTCTATATAATAGAGTCCATTGTATTAATTTTGTAAGCAATTGAAGATTTGTTTATATCACTCTACTCTCTGATTTTAACATGGCATCAGAGCGTCAGGATTGGGTGTGACTCCCTCACGGGAGTGCCCATGAATATGGGGAGAGTAGAGTAGATAATTTCTGAGAGCTTAACATTGTGACCCACCATTTTTTGTGAAGACGTTTTCCATCGTTGTTGGAGTTTGAGTTTACAGAGAAGGAGCAGTGAATAAGATCCGCATCCATTGTTTGTTGTTCGCTGGAGATGTACGTTGTTCTAACGCTGCTACAGATCCGATCGTTGTCAGAGTTCTAGCCTACGTGGAGGAGCCGCAATCATTCATAAGAGAGGATTTTCGTCGCCTGTGTATAAGAAGAGAAGTTTCCCTGTTGAAGGGATCTGCCAACTTGGAGGAATGGTGAGTTTGTTGTTGGAGACGAAGATTGGCTGATGTCATATAATTTGATATTAATATAAGGGTGGATCGATCGCGAGCTTGATCTGTCAATAAGATCTGCTATCACGGTTTTATCATTTAAACAACATTGTGCTGACGAGTTTGGATTAGTTTTTAATTTTTCTCACTTGGGTTCCATTGGATTTCCCGGTTCTGTTGTGTTAGCTTGCCCTAATCAAATTTTCAGAGCCAATTAAAGGCCATTTGGTTAAGTGGGTGGTATTCTTCCCTAATCTGCTGCTGTTAAATTCAGCCCGTGGCGTAGCTCGGACCTATACATTAGAAGCACAGGAGGGAGCGATTTGTTGGGGTAGAGCTTACTGTGTGAGACGTAGAGTTAATCTCTACGTGAGTTATGGATGCGTAATGAATTTTTAAGTTGGTGTAGCAAGTCTATTGTATGACGGAGAAGTGATGTATATGAGTGTTTAATCTGTTTTTTCTTAAAGGCGTCAGATAAATTGTTGAAGGTAAAAGTCTGAGAACAAAATTCTTTTCATACTGCCAATGCATGACACTGCTACGTGGAGTATTTTATTGTTCCATATATCAACGTGAATGCCCAGAGAGTGAACCTGTGTGAAGGTTTGAGCCTTGCAGAAGCGTAGATGGATGCATAAAGAACTTCATCATTATGGTAATGGAGAATAAATCCTTCGATCATATGTTAATGTGGATGAAGCGGCTGAACCCGCAAATTGATGGAGTCACGGGCAAGGAATCGAATGCAATGTCTGTTGTAGATCCCAAATCGTCACGTATATTCTTTGACGACGAAGCAAATTACGTTGATCTCGATCCTGGCCATCTATTTGAAGAATTCTGAGAACAAGTGTTTGGGTCTAATGATACCTCGGTGGATCCCCCTCCCATGAATGGATTCATGCAGCAGGCAGCGAGCATGACCCCCAACATGTCGAAGTTGGTAAAAGAAGGGAAAATCCGTTCCCTCGAGCAAATCTATCTTTTCTCCTTGGCCGTGAAGGAGCACCAGATCGTGGAGGCCATGTTGGTACCCCAGTTGAAGGATGAGGTCATGGAGATCATGCCCGTGCAGAAGCAGACGAGGGCCAGGCAGAGGACTCAATTCAAGGAATTTGTTGTTGTGGGTGACGACAATGGCCACATAGGGCTTGGGGTCAAGTGTAGCAAAGAGGTGGCCACGGCTATCCGCGGAGCTATTATTTTGGCGAAGCTTTCGGTTATTCCTGTGAGGAGGGGTTACTGGGGTAACAAGATCGGGAAGCTCCATATTGTGCCTGTTAAGGTCACCAGGAAGTGTGGCTCTATTACCGTCAGAATGGTGCCAGCGCCTAGAGGTGCCGGGATCGTGGCCGCCCGCGTGCCCAAGAAGGTTTTGCAGCTGCAGTGCAATGGTTTGATCGACGAGTGTGTAATGGAAGCGAATGTTCAAGAGAATGTTACCAAAGAGAATTTTCAAGAAGTTCTTCTACATATTACATGGAGGTGTTATAGAGAAATGAAGTGAGGTGTACGTGCCCATTCCGTCGGACTCACAGAGCGTTGATTGTGAGAAGTGTGATTGAGTTATGATTTTATAAGTATCGTTACTTATATTTTTTGGTTTGAAGGTGTGCATAGTGTCATGTGAGACATGTAATTGAAAGCATGACTAGGATATTTTGATGTAGTGGTCCTAGAAAATTCTATGTACTTGAGCCATTGTATACCCCCTAATGTGAAAAGTTTGTGGTAATCTAGAAACCACTATGTAAAGCATGGTTACAGGTAATCCGAGAAAACCTGATGCATGGTTGAGGGTAATCTAAGAAAACCCAGAGCATGGTTACAAGTAATCTGAGAAAACCTGGTGCATGGTTGAGGGTAATCCGAGAAAACCCAGAGCACGGTTATGGGTAAGCCAAAATAAAATCCAGGTTGATTATGATGTGATGAAGGGGGAGCTATGAGGAAGAATGGTTGAATGAACCATGTAGCTGAAAAGGATTCCTATAGAACTAGTGGTTACGATGGCTGATGACCCATGTATTCTGGTAGATGGATTTCTTTTTATATGGACATCAATAATCAAACGCAGGTACAAGAGGAAGCACACGAAGATATGACCACATAGATATTTAGATAAGTAGTCATTAAGGGAGAGTGTTGGAATATATAATTCCTACTTATCTAACATACTTGCTAATGTATTGAGAGGTAGAGTTAACCTCTACATGAGTTGTGTGATCCTATTATTAAGTGGTTGTTAGAGAGTTGGATTGGTGAGATCCTAGTTTGGTGTGTGGTTGAGATATTCTCTCAACCTCTCCAATTATCCTTAGAATAAGTTAGATCTGATAACAACCTGTACACTCTATATAATAGAGTCCATTGTATTGATTTTGTAAGCAATTGAAGATTTCTTTATATCACTCTACTCTCCGATTTTAACATACGGTAAAAAGAATTACAAGTTATAGAACTTTTATAAAGTTATGTACAATAAATTTCATTGTTTCTAAATTTACCATAGAACCAACCTTGCATAGTATAGAACATTTCTATGAATGTTTTTGAAGCTTCTCCAGTTTCTATGGTAGATAATGTGACAACTTCCACATTTGTGTTTATTTTCTTGATTTTTTCTAAATTCTCCAATACCATTGAACAACCATATATTCTTATTTTTGAAGTCTATTGAGAATTACATAGTTTTCTGGCAACTTCTTCAATGCTTCACATTTCATTATAACTAGCACAACCACAAACTCATGGCTGGTAAACGCCGAAAGATTGACTTACACCGCCTCCTAACACAAACCCTCCGCTGACAATGAATCCCAACCTTCCGACCACCGCAAAGATTTCTCAATTTTTACAAAATAATCCATCCAACAGGTTATGCTCACCGCGAATCCACACTTCCGCTCAAATTCAGAGGAAAACCTTTGAACGCTTCAATGAAAGCTGAAACTCTATCGTAATTCCAGGGTTATGAGCATTGA
Organism: Picea mariana; assembly: GCA_032191745.1. Lineage (NCBI taxonomy): Eukaryota > Viridiplantae > Streptophyta > Pinopsida > Pinales > Pinaceae > Picea > Picea mariana. The sequence continues at coordinate 5,188 of JASDQU011440960.1, read as the reverse complement.
AAAGTAAGGAGAAATAATAAAACTTTTTAGGAACATTGATAACATAATATCTTGAACTATAAAATCTAATAATTATAAAGTGTTCTATAAAACAATTCCAAATACTTCTTCATTATCTCATCAACAACTATTTACATATAAAATTTAGTAATGTAAATATTTAAGTTCCAAATTGTTTTTATTGATTTAAAATTAATATTTTTATAAAATAATATTATAATATAAAATAAATATTCAAAAAGTTTCAAAATATTATTTATTTTTACTTATTTATGAATTCATAAATATTATATATATAAAATGATGGTTATTAATATCATAGAATATAATATCATCGAATTTTAGTTTATTGCTTTTCTTCTGTAGCCAATGGCCAACTAACTTGGTACAAACGAAACATGATCCTAAAAGTAAGGAGCATGTAAATTTCGAGTCATTAATTAGGGTTCTTGTCGTTTTTGCAGATTTCTCCGCTGGTGCCAGTGAGAGGTTTGATATTACCCATATTCACCATGGCGGCTTTGAAGTCCGGAAAGAAAGTGTTCTGATTGGAACTGTAGACAGTAACCTGAGAATCTGTAGAACCTCCATTAAACAGTTGCTGGTCGGAGTACAAAAGTCCCTTTTCGCTTCCCAAATTACTGTAATAATCGTTGTCGAATGTGATAGAGGTAGCCACATCTAAGGGCGAGAGGTTGTTGTAGCCACCAGCGCTTGGGCACTTTTCCTTCGCAGATATAGCAAAGGCAACGTTAATGTTGTATTTGTTGTAGATGCGAGCTCTGAATAAGAGGCATCGCGCTTGACCAATTGTATGAGCACCTGTAATATGTAATATGAATAACAATACGGGATGAATATCTTCATGCGGAGACCATTAGGCTATGCCCTTGGAATGAAATGCTCAAGCAATATGAAATCCGCGGACAGCTAAGGAAATCTGCGGTAGAGAATGGGTAGACAGCTGAAACGGACAACTGAAACGCATTGACAGTAGAAAATCCGTGGCTAATAATTCAAACGTGGTCATATAAAAGGTTAATTATTTAAACATGGCAATCAGATGGTGATATAGTAATTTCTTAATATGATTAAGTAAATGTTAAAAAGTAAACAGGTTAACGGATGCATTTTAAAATACAAGGAAGTTATGAAGAGTAAATCACATTCATTGATTCATTGATTTTGGAGGACGACTAAGAATATGCCAGCATCTTCAATTGTTAGCCATCAGATTAGAATTTTAGATTAAAAAGTGATTAATTGTGCTCATTGTCAATAAGGTGTACGCCTTTCGACGTAATAAATAATTCAAGCGATGGCATTGCACCCTCTTCTACTATTGACAATTCTTCTAACTCATCAAGATTACCTAATAAAAATATCTCCAATAAAGAAAATGTCCCAGACTGACCAAATTCTTCAGGAAATTTTTTTAACTTAGAACAATCTAAAATATCTAATTTCCTTAAATTCTTAAGTTTATGTAGATCTGGAAGCTCTTGTAGCATTGAACATGAACACAATTTAAGGTGACTCAAAGTTTGAAAAGCAGACGACTTACTCACCATTTGAACCACTTGAGGGCATTCTAAGCGTAACCTTCTCAACTTTGACATGTGCATCATATCTTCTAGTAAACTTGCCATCATTGTAAGTGTCAATCGCAGTGTGTCCATGTCACCCATACTCCCAAATGTTCCCTCACTGATTTTCTCTCCGTTATTTTGTAGAACTAATTATCTTAAATGTATCAACGTGCCCTAATCATAATCATTGATGGAGGCCACGTTTTTTCTTTTTCTCTTCGGGATGGTCCACAGGCTCTTGCAATAACCAATGTCTAAGTACTGCAGAGAGGTAAGCCGGGAGAGACTACGAGGTAGACAATGCATATCGTGGCAATTTTTGAGGCTCAAATACTTTAAATATCTCAACTTGTAGATGTTGAATGGTAATTCAGTGATTCTAGACCTAGAAACATCAAGGACTTCCAGACTTACCAGATTTGTAAGCGATGCAGACAACCTTTTTATGGGAAATTTTCTTAACACGAGGCACAACAGCTGTTTCAAGCACCCAACAGTCTCTGGCAATGATGTTAGGGACGTGTGGGTCAAATCCAGTACCTTAAGTGAGACCATGCACCCCATCAATTTTCTTGGAATTTATGCAATCTTCAAGTTTCTGTTCATTAAAAATGAGCAGATTTCTGGAGCTATCCAGGACTCAGGAAGCGAACTCAACTGGTCGTCTTTCAACAAAATGTGAGTGCAACCTGAACATTCATTTTCATTCAATGCTGTCAAACGCCTACACAGACAGCAATAGAATTTTTCTTCCCTCTCAGAAATTTGTATTGCCAAGTCACGCAGGACGTCATGCACCCTGAAGTGGACCATGCGCCCATCGACATCCCTTAAGGTCGGTTTGATCAAACAACGATCCGCTAGAATGTTGGCGTAAATTCTTCCTGTCTCGATAGGGTCGTGGTCGGCCTCATCCTGCAGATTCTTTCTTTGAAGCATCCCTTCTCCTATCCACAACGGAATCACCCCCTCTTCAACTGGGATAATTCAGTCTTCCATGAAGGCTGCAGCTGAGTATAGAAAGCACAACTGCAGATTAACATCATACCTTCCCAGTGCATTGTAATTCCATTTTAGGCGATCATTGAAAGCTTGAAGATCTTGGCTGCTGGCGTTTGGCAGACTCCGGACTGCCAACTGCCACTCTTTTGCATCAGTAATTCCTGACATTTCTCTCCCTAATGCTTTGATTGTAAGGGGAATCCCTCCACATTTTGCACAAACGTCGATGTTTGTTGGCGGATTTCTATTATTATAAGGAAAATCATGACAACCAAACAACTTCCAACTCTCATCTTCTATCAATTCTTCCATTGTTATCATCGACGTCTCTGCATTGACTCCCATCTTTAAGAGTCCTCTGCGATCCCTCGAACTCACAATAACTTTGGAGTTATTAGAGTGGTCGGATCGAGAGGGTACACCCAATTCATCCAGCAATTTGGCACCCTCTCCCCATACATCATCTAAGAACAATCCAAACCTCTTTGACTGCATGTTCTCATTCAACAAAATTTTCAAATCTTCTTCGTTCATATTTTGTTCCAGATGCACATTTGCTTTTATGGCTATTTGTGCAGAGAGTTCCTTCCTAAGACTTTGAAAAGAGGGAGACTGCGAAACAGTAAGCCAAAGCAAAAAGCCGTCAGTAAAGGCATTCTGCACCTTTTCGTTGTTGAAGAGAGTCTTGAGAAGGAGAGTCTTGCCGGATCCACCCTTGCCGACCACACCAACGTGGGACAACTCTGTATCCATCACCAAATTCTCCAGTCTTGCAGAAGCTTTCTTTTGTCCCAAGATAAGGGGTTCGTTGATGAAGAAGCCCCTTGAAACAACAGATTCAGAGGTAGTTGCAGACGTAGTGCTTGATGAAGCCAAGGCATCTCCCACACTTATTTTCTGATTGAGTTCTTCCAGGAGTTGAAAGCGCTAGTTGTAAGCACTAGTTATAAGTTTTAGTTGTGAGAGTCAGTTGTAGGCATGTTAAGAGTCAATTCTTAGTTAAGAGTCTAGTTGTTTTTGGTGAGTCTAGTTGTTTTTGGTTTGCATGTAACCGACTCGGTCGAGTCTTTTCCTATATAAGGATGTAATCCATCTTCATTAAAGAATATAGAAGTGAGCATAACCTCACCTTGTTTGTTTTGCATATTTTATCTTGGTATCAGGGCCACAGAGAGAAGGCGTGGATAACTTGAAAAGAGGGTGGATAAAATGAGAAGAGGGTTGCGTGGAGTTGACAATCGTGGAGTTGAAAATCGTGGTGCATGCGTGGGCTTTTGAGTGAGGTAGCATAAGCGTGGAGATCTGGTGTTGTGAGCGTGGAGAATAGCTACGTGAGAGAAGGTCGAGGTTGAAGGGCCGATCAACCCCATTTCATGATTTGCATGCATGCGTGGAGTGAAGGCAAATCGGTAGTTTGGATGCGTGAGTTTTCATTGGAGTTGTTTTTTAGTAAATCTTTCATTGGAGTTGTTTTTTTATTAAAGCTAGTTAAATTTTTAGATCATTCTTTTTAAAGAGTGAGGTGGAATGGAGTTATAAAGGATATTAAAATTTATTATGATAGTTTCCTAAAAGCGTGAGGTGAAAATGGTGGAAGGAGTTATTTACTTTTTTATTATTATTAAAGTGGTTGCATGTGGAGTTTAAACTTTATATGTACTATAAAGTTTATTAAAGTGAGTAAGAGATTGAAGGAATTGTGAGGTAGATACTTAAAAGTGGATGCATGCATGTGTATTAAAATAAAAAAAGGGGGTTTCTTTTAAGGAACTTTTTTGTTTAATACATAAAGTGTTTTTAAGGTTTTCTTATACTTTTTTTAAGAAAACTGAGAACAGAGGTAGATTGAGACGGATTGGTGGTATCTGAAGGCAGAGCGACAGACTGCTCAGCACAGGAGAAAACTTGACATAAAGTTGCATATCCTTGGTGACTCACTTGCAAAGACTAAATTGCAGCAATAGCGAATCTGCTGGCAGAGACCTACCTCAACGAAGCCAACAAGTTAGATGGCTTGAACTTCATTAACTGGAAATTCAATATGCAGATGCTCATGGAGGGCTATGGTGTTTGGAACATTGCGAAGGGAACTGAACTAAAACCTGATGCGACTACAGGTGTAACAACAACGTAGATCCAAGATTGGGAGAAGCACAAAAACAAGGCAAAGGTATTGTTGTGCATGTTATTTAAAGATAGCATAATTCCACATATTAGAGATGCTACAACTTCTGCTGCAACATGGATAGCTCTTAAAGCATTGCATGAAACTAGCAACACAAATCGCATTTTGTTTCTGAAAACTAAATTGCTAGGCATTAAGATGGATGGAAATAAATCTGTTATTTCATTTTTGGGTCGCATTAAAGAGGTGAAAGACAAGTTAGTAAATATAGGGGAAACTATTTCCTTAAATGGTATGCTAGAATATTACCTTAAATGGTATGCTAGAATATTATCATATGTTCATAATAGGTCTTGCAGCAAGGGAGAAACCTCCTACATTTGAAGAACTGATAGGTATTTTACTACAAGAGGAAGAGAGGCATGGGAATATGAAGCCTCAGAGTAAAGATTTGGCACTGTGGTCAAATAAT
>JASDQU011440958.1:7428-21897 GCA_032191745.1 Picea mariana | reverse complement strand
CATTATGGGAGCAACCCTTTTCCATTGATGTCAAAGGGGGAGAGTAACTTCATAGATAAAATCATCATCACAGGGGGAGATTGTGTATGAAGTTGTTGTGTTTCCCTCAATGACAAATGGGGACATTATTGGACATATTGCCATTGATATGTTGTCATTGATGTCAATAGTCGATGTCATTATGATGTGATGATAAGTTGTTATGGTGAATTGTAATTGCCATTGTTGAGTTATCATAGATGAAATTGTGATTAATGTCATCAATATAATAGTTAGAAGAAAAATTCAAATAGTATGCAGAGATCGAAGCTAAGAAGGAAACGTGCACAGTTAGCAGTTGATGTCAAATACTATGACATTATGCAAAGATTAAATCTCAGGAGGGTTAGCGAATGAATATCAAAATACTAGAAGAGATGATGCACATAAATCTTAGAAGGAAGAGTGCATTACAGAAACACAATTAGATCAAGTCGTGACCATTGGATATGCAAGCACCAGATCAACGATAGGGATAGATTGCAGAGAGTGAAAGCAGAATTAAATGACATGCTATTTCCAATCCTGCAATTAGTCAGGACCGTCAGATCTTATATATTCAAAGATCGATGACTGTGGTTGATCCATCAACAATTGCACAACTTCAATTGTGGAGTTTGGGCAATGGGCTAAACCACGTGCAATTTATGGTTCCACAATCCACATTGATTGTTGGATCAAATTAAGTGGAAGGATAAGATAAGAAAAGAAGAAGAGTCATTGGATTTAAACCAAGGCAAAGCAACATCGCATATAGATTGAGCCATCGAACTAAGATCATGATCAATGAACAACATTCAGTTTGGGTTAAAATTTTTTAGGAGGTTACAGTTTGGGGAATATCACTTCGGAAGATTTGGGAACTGGAGGAGTAGAAATTACCCAAAATCTCGAAGGCTGAAGTTCCAAATCCATGAGTTTAAGACATGTAGCACTCATATTGAGATCCCACGTCATCAACAGTGACGTAAGAAAGAAAACGTGGCACATTTAGATAATGAAAAGTGTCAAAACGAAATTGACATTTCAGGTATGTGTAAATCACGAATCTGAGTGACACGTGGAAACCACTTGGCCCATGCCATGTCATCAAGTGATGTCACTCTGGGTGTTTTACTTCAGAGGTTTCATCACCATCAAATGACCTAAGTCTTGAAGTCCATAAGTTCACATGAGTCGTTTAATCTGAAGAATACTTTGGGTGCATTGTCAACTATTGATCAAGTACAGTGGAAGGATAGTGTAAGTAGAAGTGTTAACCGATAGAAAGAGATCTCTACCACCTATGAATTATTCAACAAGTGATCACTCCGGAGTAAAATGGATCAGCGATTATCCTGTCTCGAAGTCCCAAACGCCGAAGTCCCAAAGTGGACATGAGTCATTCGATATGAATAATACTTCGAGTGCATTATCAACCATTGAATATTATGGACACATGTATTTTATTCAGAGACTTGTAAAAAGGCTGGAAGTCGCAAAGTACTGAGTCCCAAAGTCCCAAATGTTGAAGTTTCGAAGTGATCATGTGTCATCCGATTTGAAGAAAAGTTCGGGTGCATTCTCAACTGTTGAAGATTATGGACACGCGTCTGTTATTTGAAATATTGTAGAGGCTGAAAGTTTTGAATGACAAAGTTATGAATGCCGAAGTTATGAAGTGAACGAGGACCATTCATCATGCAGACGAATATCAACCATCTGATCTACTTCGGAGAAAGATACTTCGGAAGGTTGAAAGACTACAGAGGCTGAAATTTTTGAACGCCGAAGCTCTGAATTGAACAAGGACCGTTCATCGTGCAAATGAAATATCGAACATCTAATCTACTAGTGAAATATGTATATGGACCTCAGAGAAATCTGCTTCGGGAGATTTGAAAGGTTTCAAACTCTTGAAGTCCTGAAGGACAAAGTATCGGAGAACCTGGTTCTAGCATCGATCACGTGATAAGGTAAAGAAGCTAAAGGTCCTAGAAGTAATAATCCCTCGGACGCTTGAATACGGTCCCACACAGAATAATAGGGGAGGAATAATAAAGTGCCAAGAAAAAACACTTAAATTAATAAGCCCGTGGTTCTGCACTTATGGTCATATGAAAATAGTTTGAAGGGATCACCTCATACAGATTTCATTCGACGGAGAGTTACACCCGAACAATAGAAAGAATTGATAAATGATTGAACATGATCTTTTGGTGAACTGAGAATGTAACAGAAGCATGAGTACAATCTAATGAGTTGATCCATGTCTGTGATGAACTCATGAGGACAAATGAACTGATACAAAATCAGGATTAAAAGAGAGTTAAATCATGAAAACATGAATAAAGAATAAAAAAGAAAAATAATATTAATTAAAGTTTAAGATTATCATTTAAATGAAAAGGTACAATGGTTAAAATATCAAAAGACACAATGCTTCAAATTCACACAAGTTGGAAGACTATATAAACAAAATTATTGGTGAAAAGAAAGTGTAGTTGAATTTGTTGAACTATATATATCTATATATAATGGATTGAATGAAGGTTCATTCTATCAGGTTGGTGCCTGTTTACAAGGTGGGTCTTGTATGAGGATTGGATTCCTCACATCTCCATTGGATCTTATATCAACAAGTTGGGACTTGTTATGAGGATTGGATTCATCATTTCTCACTTGGATCTGAGAACTACAAGGTGGGTCTGGTAACAGAGAGTTGGGTCTCTAATAATTGTATGAAGATGATATTCATAGATTGATCTTATGTATTCATTCAAGTTATTTAATAAATAAAATATTTATTCTTTTATATATATTGATTGAGAAAATGAAATAAATATTTGTTGTTGAGTTAATTTGTGAAAAGTTGAAAATTGTCCAAAGTTTTGTGACACTGATTCACCGCCCACTCTCATTTTCAAGTACCCATTTCAACATTGTTTCTTCTTCTCCCAATAATATTAATGAGTCATATATATGGGCCATTTATTCTCTTTTCTTGGCTATCCAACCAGGGGCCACATATTTATCCAAAGAGAGGTTGTGATGCTTGCTTATGACATCCCTAGGCCTAGCTACCTCGACTCTAATCAACAAAGGTGTTTTGAGTTCCTATTCCTTGTACCTTTTGAATTTCTCTTCACTTGTTTCTTCATTCCTAATCCATGATGAAAATACCATAAATTGGACATCCGCCACATATGGATTGGGATATTGATTGTAGGGGTGTGGTAGGATGAAATTATGTAGGTATAATTCACATTGTTTGGCCCTTTCCTCCATGTTACAACCCTGATCTGAATATAATAAATCCTTGGGGGTATCAAGGTTGAACTTTACCAATTTATCCAAGTTTTCAATTTGATTGTATGCCATTGTTATTTGAGGAACATTCTGTATTTCCTACTTGGTGCCCTACATTCTAGCATCTCTATAGACACTTTATCTATTTTCTTGACTGAATCTTCCATAATCCCCCCCTGTTCATTCTTTTCATGGAGTTATATTTTTTCCTTGTTCAGTTTTTGATGTAGCTTCATGTTTTACACCTTCATCTTCTGGATACATTCCACTTTTTTCATTGTCATGATCTTAAATTGTTCCTTCATAAATTGGAGTTGTTTCTCCAACTCTTGAGAAGAATCTTATTTATGTTTCCCTTTGCTTTCTTATGCCACTCTTTTCCATTTGATGACATAAACTTTGGCCTTCTCTAATTCTAATAAGGTTTCAAAGAGGATATTCTATACATGGATCTTTGACTTGGAGGTTCATTCAATAGGGAGTGGTTTTTCTTCTTTTGTTGTTGCCTCGTCTTGAGGTTCCTTCCCTTTTTCCTCTTGTGGTACCTTTGGATTAGGAGAATCCTTGACCTCTTCCACTTCAGATGTAATGGTGAGTGGAGTAGCTAGTGTTTGGATTTTCTTCTTTTGACTCCATCTAATTATGTTAGATCCTTTCCTTCTTGACCACACCCATTATGCACTAGTGATTTTTAAGGGACTGAAAGAAGGGTTCCCTAGTGCAGTTAGAGAATCATCCAGTTCCTTATCATTTTCATCCACTTTGTTTTTTTTCTCTTTCTTTTGTTGTTTTATCTTTTGGACCTAGTGATTATCTTAGGTTCTTCTCCCTTTTTCCTCTCCTCCTCACTCATTTATGTTTGTTCCTCATCAAATGCTTATAGATCCATATTTATGAAATATCCCCACAAAATTATGTGCTTTAATTGTATGAAGGCATCTAAAACTCTCAATTTTATGAGACCATGGCATGATAAAAACTCATGTTCTCCCTTCTATACCTTTAGGCTCATTTCCTTTAGTTATTAGAGGAGGAAGTAAGGGATTCTCAAGTTCTTATGTGGTTCTTGATTTGAAAGGTTTCCAAGGTGGTGTACTAGTATGAAGTGTTAATCATATACCACTCTCATCCTTCCTTCACATGTGATGTACCTTACAATGTGATAGGACACTTATGGCCAAGGATGGGTTAGGGATTCTTTTTAATACCATTCTTGTATTCATTAGGTTTCTCATTTGGGAGGAAGAATGCCTTTTTGGCAGTATTGGATTCTTGTCTCTCCTCTTTATCCCAAGGGAGGCCAATGGGAAAACTAGTTATCATGTTGATGGAGGCTTAATTGATTCTAATTACGAGTCCCCTCACTGTGGCCAATGATACTAATCTTTTATATTATGAAATTTGAGGGAAAATTCTATAACCACATCATCATTATACCCTCTAAGTCTTTCAAAGTATCCCAACTAATTGCACTTTTGAAATTTTTTTATAACTTTTGGATTATCATAAACCATAGAAGGATTAGTTGGCTCCCTCTTCTTAAACCTAGCTCTTATGGTTTATTTTGATGATTTGATGTTTAAAATATGATGAGTTAAGTCTTGGAAGGGAGAAAAACATGAGAGCATAATTGGTTACTAATTTCTTGTAGAGTCTTTGATCAAAAAATGTGATAGCTCATATTTTCTTTAGGTACACATGGTGGTTAGGAAATTTCAGAAAGAATTTACTTCGGAAACAAAATTTATGGTCCTTCAACAAATTCAAGACACAATGATCATTCTACAGTTTTTCCTGTAGGAATCATGAAAGAAAATTTCTATAGGAACTATGTTATACAGGACTATATCAGGTAGGTTTCCACAGGATATTGTTTTCCTGAAAAACTCATACAAATCCTAACAGATTTGACTATGGGTCTTCAAAACATACAAATTTTGAAAATATCTGAGATGACTTTAACACATGGAGAGTGATTTATTCGCTATGTGGATTTTAATGGGTACTTGTAATAGCTTGGTTCTTGGAATGAATTCCCTAGATGACTGCTTATGCTTTGCTCATCTTCCTCACATGTGAGCCCATTTTCCTTCTTGGCACAACTTAAACTTAGCTAGATATTAGCCTCACAATTTCCAAATGGCGATTCAAATTATATTTACTCCAACTTATGCCTAATTTTTGGATTAGAATTTTGTCTTGTCACAACTGTCAATCTAATGTTTTAATTATTCCTTCATTCATGCTCATCACTCTTGGAACAGGCCTCCACTTAAATTACTTAACTCCACATGCTAATTTAATCTTAGCACAAATTATGACCACCCCCCCACCTGACAAGATGGGTGAACGTCCTCATTTTCATCACCAAATTATACTTTTATACATTTTTTACCATACAAAATAAGCACGTATATCATTTTGTGAGGATTAATGAATTTTTATAAGGAAATATGAAAGTGTTATCTTTGCATGCATCTAATTTTGTTTCTGGAGATGGCTGGATTATTGGAAGATTGTCTTGTTCTTCATCATTCAGTGGTTGATTGGTTTCTTTATGATGTTCATGTCCCATGCTTGATACTGGTGTCAAAGATGTCCTCCTCAATATGGTTTATGCAATTTCGTTCATAGAGATATCTTGAATATCATGGCTTCCAAGTGTTCTACAAGGTACAAAGCATCTTGTAGAACTATAGCTTTTTATGCTGAAATGTTTCTACACGATAAAGAGTATCCTGTAGAAATGTAATGTTGTTATCTCGATGGTTGTATCCTATATAGGAATGGTTGGAGAAGCTTGGGTGTTTATGATATTAATAATTAGGTTGTTGATGTTGGTCTTCACCCTTGAATGCTTGAAATTATTTGTAGAAATGGTCTTGTAGGTTGATCCTATAGAATCCTATAGGATGATCCTATATAAATTGGTAGGATAAACTTGTAGGTTTATTTTATTGAAAAATGAAAATGTTGAGTATGGAAAGTGGTATTGATGAATTTATGAAAGGGAAAGAAAAATGATTTATGATGGAAACCTTTATGTATGGATGTTGAAAGGAAATAATATGAAAATGCTTACTTTTCTTATTGAGTTGTTGTTGATTGTTTCTTGATTTCCTTGTTGTGAAGATGGTTGTAGAAAATTAAGTGTTGGGTATCTGAAGAATAAAACATTATTATTCTAAAATATTTATTGTTGTTTTTTGTTTTCTCTCTCTTTTTTTGTCGCTCAAGGTAGAGGTGACATTACTAGTTTTCACCAATACCATGCCTCTAGGAGGTTTTGTTGATGAGGATAGTTCTTTATTCCTCATATCTAATATTTCCTCCATTGGATATTTCCACCCATAGATATGGACTGGATTCCTTAGGGAGGTTTTCATCTACATATTTTATACTTTCCTCTTCTCCTTTTTTTTCGTATCTCATTAATCAGATGGATTTAGACCATCTATGCTATTGATACATCTAAATTTAATGTCTTCACTATTGCTGTAAAATCTTCCCTTTTCATTGGCTTGTTGTAAACTTTTATACTAAATCCATTCACTAGAAAGGAGATTCTTTCTTCATCAACGGTTTTGATCTGTATTGAACAATTATCATAGAATTTTTCAATAGTATATGGCCCTAACCATATGGTCGTTAGTTTCCCTTTGAAATATTTGAATTTTGAATCATATAAGAGGGTTTAGTCCCCTTCTTTGAACTTTTTATGATTAATTTTATTTTCATTCTGATCTTTTCTCTACTGCTGCACTACTTCAGTGTTAAAGAGTGCTTTCATTCTTAAATCATCTAAGGCATTTAGTTTACTCAACCTTTCTCTTTGTGTTGCTGGTAAATCCATGTCTAATTCAGTTGTTATCCTTGAAGTATGGTATTCAAATTCATTATGGAGCATGGATTTCTTACCATAGACTAACTAAAAGGGTGTGATCTTAGTGTTAGTATTCCATCTAATGTAGCTCAACAATTCCCATGTTGCTTCTGTGAGTTTCTTTGACAAAATTTTCTTGTTCATGCTCATTGTTTTGGTGAGGGTTTTCTACAGCTCTCGGTTGGTGATTTCGGACTATCTAATTTCTTGTGGATGGTAGGTTGTTGATTTCCTATGAAACATGTTGTGTTCCTTCATGATTTCTTCAATTAGTCTAGATGTAAACTAAGGTTCTTGGTCTGTGACTAGCTCTCATGGATAACCAAACCTTGAGAATATGAATTCTTGGAGGAATGCAACTACATTTTGTTATATATAATCCTTCATATATTTTACTTCAACCCATTTGGTCAGATAGTTAGTGCATACTAATATGTGCCTCTTTTGTCTTGATGAAGGATCAATCGGGCCTATAAAGTCCATACCCCATTCATAAAATGGTTCCAATGATGTTTGGGGCTGCAAAGAAATATCATTCCTCTTTGTAGGATTCCCCATTCTATGACACTCATCAAAATGTGAAGTGTATTGTTGAACATCGCTATGTAGGTTTAGCTAGTGGTATCCATCTTGTAAGATCTTGTAAGTTTTCCTCTTTTCTACATAATGTCCTCGACATAGTTCATCATGAAAAGCATGGAGAATATCATGTACCTCCTATTATCTTATGCATCTCCTCAAGATTTGGTCTACAAAAATTTCGAATAGATAACCAACTACCCATGTATAAGATGAGTTTTTCCGAACAATGTTGCATATTTTTATGTAGGAGAAATGTTGAGGAAACTTCCTTGTTGTCAGATATGTTTCTATGTAATCAAACTAGGGGGTTTTTGTTGATATGGAAAAGAGATGATCATGTGGAAACTAATCATCAATCATTTCCTCTTCAGTAGGAATAGTCAACTTAGAAAAAAAATATCCAACTACATTATTCATTCTAGGCTTATCAAGAATAGTTAGATCAAGTATCTAATGGAAGTATAATCTGTATGTACAAAACATTTATACTGTGTAACATAATTTATGAATTTATTTAGAGCATGAAATACTATTGAGTTGAGAAAAAGGTATAAATATCCTCCTTATCACCATGGCTTATGATATAATCTTGATTGACTTTTCTATTAATTATAAATAATTAGGAAGGAAAATGATTAAAAAGGCTCCTGGAAATGTTATTGAGTGATATTAGATAATTTATAAATTTTTGTTTGAATTGTTTGATTTTATTGTATGAATGGAAAAATATTGTTAAATTCAAGATAGATAAGAAGATTATGAAGATGCGTAGACTTTTGGAGGTCAAAGAAATCAAGCGTGAAGCAGTTTTGAGGAATATTGATTCTATATTTTGTAATCTTTATAAATAGTAAAAGAAATCCTGAGGATCTCTCAATCCTCAGGATAGCTTAATTTATCCATACCATTGTAATATATAGAGGGTGATGAACCATAGAGAAACATCCAAGAAATTTATCCAAGCATTTGGATCTCTAAATTCCTCTGTACAAGCAGTCTGTTGTAAATGTTGTACCAGTTATGGAATTAATAGAATACTTTAGCATTTTTACCGTCTTTGTGTACTGAGTTTCTAGCAAAAGTACTTCTGAAGATTGTGGGCCTAGTCAAAAGGAGTTACTGTCTCAATATGTAGTCGTATCAATTTTATTTCAGTTCTGTGATTTAAATCTCTTTGCAACAGTTAAGATAAATGTGTGAGTGTGCTGATGTTTTCATAAATTGGTTATGTCATTTAATTACAGAAGATAGATTTTTCATTAAGTTATCGATTGTTGTTCCATTTCCCATAGCTTTAGTTTATTGCTTGAGAGTTCCTCTCATTTTCACATGTGTTGTATATTTTATTAAATTTACAGTTGTTGTTTCTTTCACTTAAATCTACATTTGTTGTTCCTTTTCAATTCTACAGTACTTAGTTGTTCTTTTCTAGTAGGTTAGATAATCATTGATAGATTGGTTTATAAAGTATTTTCATAGGTTAAACTCTTGTTTCTTAGCTATATGGATTCAAGAGGATTGGTTAATGCCTTTAATTCACAACATGTTTTAGATTAGATTGTAAATCTGTTGAGTAAGATCTTAGTTTCATAGTTTTAATGAATGTGTGAGGAACTTTATTATTGATAAACTCATATTTTCTTTGACTACACGATTTTAACCTCTACAACTATCCGCATATACTTTGTTGATATTCTTGAGAGAAAAGATGAATCCACGGTTGATAAATTAATGTTAAACTAAGGTTGGTTTTAGGACATCTTTAGAGCCTAACATTTTGGCACCATTGCCAGGGAATCTTTGAAAGGTCCGCGTGGGAGGTTCTTGAAATCATTAGTATGTGGATAAAAATGATATTGTGTGACAAACAGATGATGATAATGCAATTTTATGGCTAAATGGGCTCCGCACATAGGGGAAAGGAGGGATGACAAGAGGGTAGTTTGAGAGGAGAGAATGAAGGAAGCAATGAAGAGGAAAATAAAGCATTGGGGATGGAAGAAGAGGGTATACTAGAGGAAGAATATGAGTCTGGAGTATTTCATGGAGGAAGGAGGTACATGAGGCGAAAGACTGGCACTGGGAAAGGAGAGCTACATAGTGAGCTAGAGGGGAGAGAACCTTGCACAATAGTGGGAGTCGTGGAGATACCATAGATAGGAGAGGAATAAGAGGAGCTCCATTATAGTATAGTAATAGAAATTCCAGTAATTCCTAATTAGAATCAGTCCTGTGTTGAATCCACGACCCTGTGTGCATCACCACAATCAGAGATAACAATTTAAGACTTGTCAAAATCCATCATATTTATCCAAGGAGGACAAAGTAGTAGCAATAAGAATAGTGGAAGTAGTGCACAGAGTCAGATTCAACTAAGATCACCAAGAGGAGGGACTACACAAAGAAACATGGTAGGGGTAGATAATACTCTTAGACTTCTTGAGTTCCAGGGACTAGGGTTAGAGGATCCAAAACAACATCTATTTGTCTGTGAAATAGGCTGAGGTTGTGAACATTACGAAATTATCAACAACATTTAAACGTCATACGCTAGTATGGTATATAATGTTGCATAGTATCAATCCTACATGATAGACCGAGATAAGGCAAGCACTACTGAAAGAGTTCAAGAAGAAAACTCCAGAGTCATAGTACATCGCAGAATTGAAGGAGATTAAACAAGTACAAACATAGTCAATATGGTATTTTGATCAGATATTTAAGGATGTGATGAACAGAATAAACTTCCATATCCCTGATCAAAAACATCAATAATGGTTTATTGCAGGGATTCTACCACACATTCACAGACCATTGATTTAATAGAAAGTTATGTCATATCTTGGGGCACTGGAAATTGCAATAAAGTTAGAGTCATATCTGATAGGAGATAGTGGAGGAATGGGACGATGTTAGATGCATTTTGATGTGTTGATGATTCAATTGGATGAACTTACAAAAGGGGAGGAGAAATGAGAACACATTTGGTGTACCAAGTGCAGAACCGAAGGCCACCATAAGGACAAAGGCCCAACATTTGTGTAGTATTTATCAATTGGAGCACTGAATCCATTACCAAGGGGAGGATATTGTGAGATATGTAAGAAATGGGGCCATCATCCCACTGAGTTTCCATTACTATAGAAGTATCAGAGTACACCAAGTAAATTTTTTTACAATTTTTGCAAGTCTGTTGGACATGAAGAGAAGGATTGTTGAATGTTCGAATTGGTGAGTGAACACTCATCATATATGTACATGATTCATGGGGTGAATGATAAAATATAAGGGGGTGGTATGTAATATAACAATCAAAGAGGTTTTAATAAAGGGAACAAAGGGAACTTTTGTAGAGTTCAAGGAAGAGGAAATTTTATTAAAGGAAGAGGATGTTGGTGGTGGAGCCTAATTATCTTCTTCATTCAAAGGTATTTTTTTTCAGTCATGTTTATACCCCATTAAGACTTTACACCCTAGAATAATGTCCACTCCTCCATGTGAGGGAGTACAGAGGGGGGTTACCCCTTCTGTGGGGTCTGGGGGAAAGAGGGGCCCTGGTGGGGGTTCAGGGGAGAATCCCCGAAAGGAAAAATTTCCTTGTAAATGTATATTGTAATTTCATAGTAAATATGGATAATTCATTATAAGGTTGTAGATATGATGGTAGAAGTTATGTTAGGGTTTTTTTCCATAAAATCCAACCCTATTTTATGAGGGAAATGTATTATGGCTATGTATCATTGAAAATATTGTATTTTGAGTGAGAAGACTGTGAAATAAAGAAGAGGAAGTTACAATAGGTGTGTTGTAGGTTGTATCCATTCATTTGCTGGATAATAATAAAATAAGGACTTAAGAATTTCTATGGTGGACTTAGCCCACATTGGGTGAACCATGTATATCTGTGTCTCTATTTTATTGTGTATCTTATGTGTTTTATTTCATCATTTGTTTTATTTTATTACTCCACGATCCTATTTTTCTAACAACTAGTATCAGAGAGAAAGGTAACTCACTGGAAAAGAGGGTTCCTAGTTCGAGTGGGAGCAATGGAAAAAGATGGAAAGTTTAGGGTCAAGAAATTTAACTACCAAAAATACCAGTTATGGAAGATGTAGATGGAAGATTATTTATATCAGAAGGATCTATTGCTACCATTGGGTGGAATAGAAAATAAGTCGATGACCATGAAGGACGAAGAATGGGAGGTTCTTGATAGAAAATCACTAGGCACAATACATATGAGCTTGGAAGCGTCAGTGGCTTTCAATATTTTGAGAGAAAAGACAATGAAGGAGTTTATGGACACATTGGCTAAAATGTATGAAAAACCCTTGGCATCCAATAAGGTACTTATAATGAAGAGATTATTTAATTTGAAGATGTCAGAAGGTGGGTCTGTTGCAGATCATTTAAATGAATTTAATACGGTTACTAATCAACTAAGTTCTGTAAAAGTGGACTTTGATGATGAAGTCAGGGCTCTTCTAATCTTGTTCTCATTTCCAGAAAGTTGGAATGACTTGTTCATGGGTGTAAGTAACTCTGTCTCTGATTAAAACACTTTAAAATTTGATGGTGTTGTTGGTGTTATCCTTAGTGAGGAAATGCGATGGAAAAGCACAGGTGAGACATCAGGGAATGCGTTAAACATGGAGAATAGGGTAAGACAAAATGATAGAGGAAAGGACTTAGGGAACCACAAGAATTCTAGGAAGGGTAGATCCAAATCCATATTTGGAAATATAGAGTGTTGGAATTGTGTGAAGAAACGACATCTAAAGAAAGACTACAGAGCTCTAAAGAAGAAAAGAGATTGACAACAAGAGAAAAATGAGGAAGCAAATGTAACATGTGATGTGTTACAAGATTCTTTGATTCTATTTGCAGATAATATTTCCGAGTCTTGGGTAGTAGATTTAGGGGCTTCATTTTGTGCCACACCCCATAGGAAATTTTTTCTAGATTATGTTCAAGGTGATTTTGGAGAAGCTCATTTGGGTGATGATGCACCATGCAAATTGTTGGAATGGGAAAGGTAAAAGTAAACAAAAGTAATGTAAACCAATGGTTTTTGAAAGAGGTAAGACATTTTCCAGATCTAAGGAAAAATATAATTTCAATAGGGCAGTTGGAAAGTGAAGGTTGTATATCCACATTTACATATAAGGTGTGGAAGGTCACCAAAGGATCATTGGTGATAGAAAAAGGAGAGAAGGTAGGTACATTGTATTTATCTACTGTTAATACTGACCATTCTATCTCTTTAGCTTCTGCAAGAGTGGGTACAACACTATGGAACCATATTCTTGGACACATGAGTGAGAAGGGGATGAAGATACTTCAAAAAATAAATATGTTTCCAGATCTTAAACATATTGATTTGGATTTCTGTGAGCATTGTGTTTATGGAAAATATAAGAGAGTCACATTTCTCAGATTCAGAAAATAAAACAAGAGCAAAAGGTTAGAGCTTGTGAATACAGATGTATGGGGACCAACTCAGGTATCATATCTTGGTGGATCTTGTTATTATGTTACTTTTATTGATGATGAAACTAGAAAAAATTGGGTTTATTTCATTTGGCAAAAATATGATATTTTTTATACTTCTAAGAAACATCAATTTTTGGTTGAGAATGAGACAGGAAAAAGGTTGAAGTGTCTCACATGAGACAATGGAGGTGAATATTCTAGAAAGGAGTTCGATGATTACTATTCATACCATGGGATTTGTAGAAAGAAGACAGTTCCAGGAACACCACAAGAAAATTGTGCGTCAGAAAGGATGAGCATGATAATCATGGAGTGTGCAAGGAGTATGAGATTGCATGTTGGTTTTCCCTTACAGTTCTGGGGAGATGTTGTAGATATTGTTCTTTATTTAATAAAAAGAGGTCCTTGGGTATCTTTGGATGGTAGAATCCCAGAGGAGGCATGGAAAGGTAAAAAGTTAAACTATTCTTGTTTGAATACTATTGGTTGTTAATCATTTGTCCATATTGATAAAGAAAATAGAACAAAGCTTGAGGAAAAATCCAAGAAGGGTACCTTTATTGGATACGGTGTTAATGATTTTGGTTATCGCTTATGGGATTATGAAAATAAAAAAATCATTAGGAGTAGAGATATCATATTCAATGAGAAGGTCTTGTACAAATATCAGTTGCATGGAAAGAAACAGGAAAAAGAAAAACGAGAATACACAGTGCTTGATGAGATCACTGAAAAATAAATTCCAAAAGAACCAGAAAATAAAAATGTACAACAACAGAAGAATAAGGTACCTCAAACTCCTCCGCGTGTTGTTAGAAGATCTACCAGGTTAAGTAGACCCCATGAACGATACTTTCCTTCATTGTATTATTTATTATTGATGGATTCTGGTGAAACAAAATGTTATGAAGAGGCAATGAAGGTATACACCAAAAAGTAGTGGGAGCAAGGCATGAAAGGGGAAATGAATTCCCTGGTAAATAACCAGACTTGGGACTTGGTTCAGTTTCCTGCAGGAAAAAGTGCATTGCATAATAAATGGGTTTACAAGTTGGAGGAAAAGAGAAGTACAAGGATAGACTTGTTGTAAAGGGGTTTGCACAAAAGAAAGGTATAGATTTTGATGAAATATTTTCTCATGTTGTTAAAATGACTTCGATTAGGACTATTTTAAGTCTTGT
>JASDQU011440957.1:604-23643 GCA_032191745.1 Picea mariana | reverse complement strand
GAAATTTTTAACCAGTATGGCTACATGAGATGTCTATGTGTAGAAGGAATCTTTGCGCTTTGCTGTAGTCTTGTCAACATGCTTCTGTTGGATAGAAGGTGCTTGCGCCAAGGCTGTAGTGGTTGCAGTATCCTTCTGTTCACCTTTTGAATAGATTGTAAAGAAGCTAAATTTTGTAGTATGAGATACTACCTTTCAACACTGTTTAGGTGGGACAATAGTCAGAACCACCTCTGATATCTTGTAGAGATGACCCCCCAAAGTAACAATGACACTACGGGGTCGAGACTCATAGATAGAATGGCGCTTCCAAATATATGGTTGGCCGAAGAGAACATCACAAAAATCCAGTGGGGCAACATCACATAATACCTCATCCTTGAAGGGTTGGATTCCGTATGACAATCGACATTGATGGCTGATATGGAGATCTCGTCCCTGGTGAAGCGACCCGATGTTGTATGGATGTGGGTGTGGTGTTGTTGACAATCCCAAATGTTTGATGACCTCTGCTGAGATGAGGTTCTTCTAGCTTCCTCTATCAACAATAAAATGCAGCGAGGTGCCCGTCACCCACATATGTGAATGAAAAAGGAACTCCCCCTCTTCAGGATCTGTTGGTTCTTCTGGTTGAATTGTTGTGGTCGTGAGAATAGCAGGATCTGTCTTCTGTCATTATATTCTGAATCAGGGTTCGGCTCCTTGTCTTTGATTTCATCCACGAATGACTATTTTGAGCGACATTCATCGGTGTTGTGCAAAGGGATTTTGTGGAATTCACACCATTTTTCGGTGTCCTTCTTTGTCTTCCCGTGACCCTTTTTTTCTTCTAGCTTGGACTGGTTTTCGAGAGACTTTTTGTTAGGGCCGTATTTATCATACTTTGGTTGTTGCATATTTGTAGACCCGAACTCCCATTTGTTCTGGTGCTTAATTTTTTGCTTGATTTTAACAACATATCGATAAGTAGCATCGAGTGATGAGATGTCCAGAAAATCCATTTCAGTTTGGATGTATCTGTGTAGATCCCCAATACTACATCTTTGGTTGGTCAAACAGGTTGTAACACTATGAAGGATTGTGATGCATATTTGGTTGGTCAAACAGGTTGTAACACTATGAAGGATGATGCATATTAAGGGAGGATTGTGATGTATAATTGGTTGGTCAAACATGTTTAAAGGGGGGATTGTGATGCATAACTGGTTAGTCAAACAGGTTCTAACACTATAAAGGATGTGGGGAATAATCTTTACTTAGAACAATATTGCTATGTTTTTCTAATAAATTTTTGTTTTAATACTAATTATGTATAACATGAGGAATAATCTTTACTTAGAGCAACATGCTATGTTTTGCTAAGAAAGTTTTTTTTTAATACTAATTATGTATAACATGCCATTGATTTTCCGATTTTCCACTTTTTAATGTTTATATTTCTCTTTAAAAGTGTTTCAAATTTCTTTTTGCAATCACTTTTCATATATATTCACGTTGAAAATGAGATTTATTACAATTGTGAAAACATCCTTACATTTCACATTACTTTTCTGTGTTTGATGAATTTTGAAAACATCCTTACATTTAATATTATTGTTTTGTGTTTGATGTATTATTAATTTGTGGTGAATAGCAATCTTGCACTAGTTATATGTGTGAATGTATGGTCATGTGTGGCCACCGAAGCCTCCTCACAGCATTGAATTTTATTGTTAATCTTGATTTAAATGTCTCACACTATTAATCTACTAAGTTAAGTAAAAATAATAATAATCTATTTCTAAAACTTCTATAAATACCATCACAAGTTTATAGTTAATGCACATCTAAGGGGCACAAAAGTGTACCAATGGCCCATTCTTTTTATCCATTAGATAAAGATAATATGTTATTCCATTCTTTTTATCCATTACATAAAGATAATATGTTATTCAGATAATATTATATATTATTCTCATACTTTGTTTATAAATTTTTGGCTTAAAACTAGAAAATGACGACATATAGAGGGAATTGGAAAAAGTATAAATGAAGGGGAATAATTAGCCTTATTATGAATAATGAAGTATGGAGAATTTGCAAAATGTATTCAAAAGAAAGAAGATAGATTATATATTTGCGGTGCTATACTAAAGAAGTTTGATGCAACTATGTAGTGTGATTGTTTGCAAGAATATAGTGATTTTTTTATGTTCCTTATATGGATAAGCATAAAAAACCTCGTATGGTACCACGGTGGGACTATTAAATTTATTCACCTTAAACATTTCAAATATATAAACTACCTACATAACCATGGATATGAAAGGCCACACGTAAACATTGGGTTAAAACACTATTTCTGTATTTCTACTTAAGATAGTGTTCACGTATTTAACACCATGCACAAATTTTCGTAGCTTATATGGATTCTCTCGCTGCAAGGAGAAATAGGTTCTAAATTTTGTGAACTGAGATATCGGATATTCTAGTTGGGTTGTAGTTGAGTGGTTGGGGCTAGTCTATGTGAACAACTTATGTCTACTTTGGTGAGCCTTTGATATGGTCTCACCATTACGAAACTTTAGACAATAGGTTTGTCTCCTTTGAAAATGCACCGTTGGATATGTACAATCCATATATAAGGTTGTGTATGGATTTGTATTTGGAAAAACAATTGCCAATCTTTCCCAACTTGAAATTCATAGACTATACTTGAGAGTAATCTTTTACTATTAATATTCCTTTTAAATACAATGCCTATGTCACAACCCTTAGCTTCTAGGTATCTCAACCATGCGTCACAACTCTTTTTGCAAATGTATCTCAATCTCCTTCTATGTGTCACGCGGGAATTTCTTTTGTTGCACAACATCAAACTTGGAAGGTGCATGTGCCACTTTCCTAATTTTTCTTCTAATCATTGTCATGAGCACTCTCCTATGTGAAATTCAATTCTCGTGTGAATACCTTGGGTTACTACCCATACATCAACTTCTTTCAGCTTCTGTTCTTTGCGCATCTCAGCAGTCATCATGTTATGGAGCCCCTATTTCTTTTGCAATTTTACCAATATTTGCAAGAAATCCTCCATGACATGTTCTCCATTGTGGAAATATTCACACAACACATGAGGCATGGTAAATAACCACACCAAGTGGCCTCTCTCTCTAGTCTCCCTAGAAGCCTTCAACGATATGCTCCTTCAAAAATTGCAATGACTAGCAGTTGTTTACATTGTGCCCCATGGATTTGCAAAAATCACATAACCCAGTATGTGTAGTCTTATGATACTTTTGTAGAGTTGGAAATGGGAAAGTACATGGCCCCATTGTCTACAAATATCACACCATTCTATCTGCGACCTAGTAGAAAATGGGTTTAGTGTGTCTATCGTCATGTAATTTCCTAGCACGGGACACTCGTTCTAATGGTGACCTTCTATGTGACAAAGGGTACACCAAATATTTTGCGCACTACTTTATGTTTTTCCATGTCTTACAACTACATGGTGAGTTTCACGATTTGCAATTACACATGTGCCAATCCTACAGATGTCTCACTGCCTTCTAACGTAGACTCAAGGCACATTGCAATCTCTATGGCTTATGACTGAGCCATCAATTTCTACCGTGTGAGCGGGACCCGAATGTGAGGGAGGAGTCTGGCAATAATCCACTCTCTATGATGGGAATCCTAGATATGAAAGGTCAATATTTCCAATAAGATCTTGGATTGTCGATCATAGTCCCACACAGTTTTGCCAACTTGTTGTTTAATCTCCTTGATTTTAGTTATACACTCTGACTCTGACTTAGGTTTTTGGAATTTGGTAAGGATATCTCTCTTTATATTTGTAAGGGACCTTTATTCTCCCTTCGGTGAAATAAATGTATACTTCATGTATCACATCAGAGCTCTATCTCTTAATGTAGTCTCTAACCGCGTGATCTTAAACGCCTTATCTTCGACTTTCTTCATAGACCAAATTTCTTCACAAGTGAACCAATGTTGTTCTTCATTATCTTGTCCTATCCCATGAAATGCAATAATCCGAAGGGTTGGATCCTTCAAAATATCCTCGGAATTTTATAAATTGAAGTAAAAACATTCAACAACTTCAAAACAATAAAAAGATGAAAATGAGAAGATTCAATCTCAAGTCTAGTTTAACGCACTTAAATCCATTTCAATGATTTAAAGAATTGAAGCTCCATGATCATAAAATTAAAGAGATTTCACTACAACTTTCCCTTGGAAAATTAAAAAGCCTCAAAGATGTTATCTCTAGGTAATTCACCCAAAGGACTAAAATTCTTGGAAGGGAACTATTAATGTTGAACACAATTCCTCTATAGAGATGTACCACTATGATATGATAGCTCATGAGGTTCATTGCTTATCTTCATTGGAACACTAAGTTTCTTTCTTGAATATATTCTAGCACAAGTTCCTCCCAATTTTAGTAGAAGGTAGAATAGAGTAGACTCAAGCAAGCACATCCCTCCCAACTAGAAGTCGATGAACGAGACTGAACTTGTGTTAGAAAAAAAAAACACAAGTGAACGAAGATTATAATTTATAAGTTTATAATTGGATCCAAAAATCAAATGGGTCCAATCCTGTGTATTATAACAATAGAGTTGTTTCTTTGCAAAATTTATGACTATGTTTAGAAGATATGGGACCCTAATACCTCCATCTAACATAACAATAAATAATTTTTCTTTCTAAATATCAAGACAATATTTAATCGATTAAAGGTTTCTACACCTTGAAATGGATGATAAAATGGGCTTTTTTTGTTAGTGTCTTTGGATTGCGAATAAGAAAATCCAAAGAGACATAGTTTCTAGTTTAAGATGCCAACATGCCCCCCTAGTTTCACCTACATTTGTTGGTGTGCCTAAGATGGTGTAATGATCATGTTTATTCTTATGATTGTTAAAATTATATAAAAAAAAAAACACACAATTCTCCACTTCAAAAACAAATCAATGTATATAATTGTTTTTATTTTTAGATCCCAAATAAAAATTTGACTTATGCATTTCTTTCCATACATACACCATAGACTTTCTTCAAGTACTTGCAATCTTCGTTGTTCAATTTTTATCCGTCGGGCATTTAACTCCATGCGATAGACCACAATTTCCTTGTTAGGTTTCAAAATCTATTCAAACTCACCCATAATCTTTCTCAATCAAAAACTGAGATTGTTGCAACTTGAAATCACCCAAAAAAAATTGGAATCTCTCACACAAGAGACATCTACAAATTTACTGTAAAGCCTCTCGCCCGAATGAATCTAAGTGATTTACTTTCGTAAAATCATGCAAGAGACAGTCAACGTGTATGCACATAATTGATTACATAACTATTTCAATACGAGTAACAAAGGATATTTTTATCGCACAATCTATAGATTGGGAAAATCCCAACCCAATCCATGGAAGTGTGACAACTATGGGAGTACCGACCCACTATCACCTTAGATAGACACTCCCCTCGCTTTAGTAATGATGAAATCACCACAAGGGGGGAATCTCGGTGACCCTAGAGGGATTGAGAAGAAAAGTGATACGATGATGAGTGAAACCCCTATGGGTCAAGCATGGAGATGAAGAATGGTTTGGAAAAGAGTCTTGGGAAGAAGAAGTTTGTCAAGTTTTTTGTACTTGCAAAACAATGTTATCCCTGCATTAAACAAGACAAATGATCATAAACCAAGCCTTAAATCAAATGGGAATCAACAAGATAAGTTTGTTGTCCCAAATTGAAACAATATGTAAATATATATATCAACAAATAAAGATGTTATTAGTTGCAAAATTAACCATCCAAAACATCAAACAACTATTGGGTAATCAAGCCCGAAACATGTAGAGAATATCTCAATATTTAAACACAATTTTTGATGGAAAAATAGGGCTGCAAAAAGATGTTATCAACATTAAATTAGGGAAGCCTTGTGGATTTAGCAAGCCTTTGCTACAACAACAATCTCTAGCCACTGAAATTCACAAGCAAGATACTCAAATGAAACCCTTGACAACAAAATAATTAGCACTAATTACTCACAATTTTCATTGGTAGAAAGAGTCATAAAAGATGATGAAAGAGTAAGTTTGAAACCACCCTAATGGTTGTAGCAATTAATTTATAACAACAAGATAATGACTTGGCTAAAGAAGATGCCTTAGAGGCTCAAACAAGTTTATAGCATGAAGAACAACTTCCAACTTAGACAATTGCAAAATATCTACTTTTCATGTATACCAATGCAATGATTTTAGATATCCAATGAAAATTAGATTAGTTCCTTATCAATTGGGTTATGGGGTCTCATTTTATAAGGGTTAGTTGTCTTACCTCCATAGGGGCACTACTTCTTGTGAACTGAAATCTGACGGTGGTACATCTGTTTTTCGACGCAATTTTGTCAGCCAACTGACGAAATGTGGTTACCATTTTCGTCACTATAATTGGGTCGTATATCTAATGGAAAGATTACTATCGGATATTAGAAACCGTGGCATCGGTATACTAACAACCATAAAGACCATTTTTTTTTTGAAATCAGTCATTATTTCCGACACATATGCGTCAAATAACCGATAGAGAGGTACCATACCTCCGACGGATGTCTGTTGGATAGTGCATCGGATATCCAACGTCCATGTTCGTCGGATACCCGACACACAAACAGTATATCCGATGGGGGTGTCATACCTTCGACGGATTCTTGTCGGATGGTGCACCGGATATCTGGCTAATGTGTACGTCGGATATCCGACACCCAGACAATATATCTGACGGAGGTGCCATACTTCCGAAGGGTATGTATGTCGGAGATTCGTTGGATATTAGATGAGCCTATGTATATTAAAAAAAATAATTCAATGATCCTTAGGCCTGCATTGAAAACTACAATTGTTTCTAGCAGCCATTTCTCAACTCATATAGTAGCTAGTATATTAGCTTTAAGCAATGCAATTTTGTAAATTGTATACTAATATCAATATAAATATAACTTTTTTACCTATCCCAGAAAAGGAAGGGAACCAAATGTAACTATCCTATGATTCCACTATCTTCTTCTATGAGAAATCAAGGTGACATGAGTTAGGGAGAGAGAAAGATGTGGAGTGGGCATACTTAAATTATTAAGACATATAACTTGGACAAGCATGTGCCGGAGGATTTCTATAGAAACAAGATGAGAAGAATATCTTCAATGAAAAATGAGAAGTAAGGATTTCTCTAGAAACAAAAAGTTGTTTTAGCTTAGAAAAATAAACTTTCACATATCAAAATTGTCACGTTTTTATCATGAAAAGTGAAAGGCTGTAGATAGAAAAGAGACCCTTTCAAAACTTTAAGACCTTACATAAGTACCTATTATCTAAGAGGAGACTACTCTTATTCCTAAATGGGATTTACAACTCTAGTTGGTTGTAGTAAAGAAAAGGAATTGATGAGGGACAAATTGTCTAAAAGAAAACATCTATTACAAGATGTAAAAGACAACACTTAATACCTACATGTGTGACAAGAATTATCCTAGTGAAAGTTCCCTTTATTTCTTCCCTATTGTTAGAGAAATTTTTCCCAATTTCAAGTATAGATGGAAAAACTACTTCTAGAAATAGATTGAGGGTTGCATTTGGCTTAAGAATTCAAGTGTGTCTGAAATATGTTGTCCAAACTCATGTGATGCGATGAGTAGAATCTAGAGGTTTTTTTAAGGAAACAGTTTTTAAACATTTGTTACAAAGAATGTTATCAATTGTCCTGCCTACTTTAGAATGTCTCTTGGTGTAAGTGTTACTTTTGGACATGATACAATAGACACATTAGCGTTGTGAATACTAAACATCCAACAAAAAGTTAAAAAAAGTTTGAAAGGCCTATTCTATTTAGTAACCTTATTACCCTTGTTCCTCTTACTCTTAGTAGTTTACAATTAAGTCTCATAATATAATGTATATTGTATCCCCATGCATTTAATTATACATGATCGCATGCAATATTGAAAACAAATGAAATAATTCTTTAATTTATCTTGATCTTGAGACATTGCTACAAATTGATACCTTCACATAGAATGTTAACAGCTAATCATTCACTAATAATAGAGTTACTAGAACAATACATGCTTACATGTATCCACAATTGAGATAAGTTCTTACAATGTCAAGCATCAACACCAAACTCTACTAATAATCATATAATAATGCAAATGTATATTAATGTTGGCATCATCACCATATAGTTGTTTTGAGTCTTAGCATATGCCTAATGTATTAAACAAATGTAAATTTGTTTAAAACAATCAGAACATAATTATGTATGAGTCAATGACCATTATATAGGTTCACTAACAAGGAAGAATACAAAAATTTATGTTTCTACTACTTCATAAATACATTCACGGAAGGCTAGTGATAATGTGGCCACTGTGTGGATACAATACATCATACATCATCAACAAGATATATACAAAATAAATGATGCATGGCAATCAAATATATCATATTAAAGCACTATACACCTTATCAAACATATATCAATCAATATTGTAGGCCCTTTGGGATGTATTTATTCTACTTTATCTTCAAATATAATATCTTATAAATAACACCAACTTGTGTCCCTAAGATAGATTAATGATGAATTAGTTTATGGAGGCAGATAAAATTCATTTTTTTTTTTTGTTAGTTTGTCTGTGACATGTGGGACTAACCTGGGGCTAAGAAAGCATGACTCAGGGGCATCTAAGCCATCAAAATCACCCGGGGATCGCACCTAGCCTGAGCCACACCAACCCTTAACATGGCTGCATTTTTTGTCCATGCAGGTTTCGAACCGGTGACTTTAACATCACGGAGTGTCTTAATAGCACACTCCGTCACCAACTGTACTACACCTCGGGGATAGATAAGAGTCATTTTTAGAATTCGCAATGACACTGAATTGTACATGAAATATAATGCATGGAATTAGTGTCCAAAAGAACACCTTGTTTGTTGCCAAGTGCCTATATCGAAAAGACATTGGTCTAAAAATGTTCATCATATATATCCCATTACCTGTATCTCTCAAAATGAGAAGTTGACTAGTCAAGGTGTTCCAAATTAAGACATTAATTCATCAACACCTTCAATCCCTTTGGAAATAATTTTAAAAAATGCATTTGTAGGTGTTTTAGATTTGGCATGAAATATGCAAAGGAATCAACCTCCTCTTCTCCACTCAAAATTTCATCATGGATATAATTGGTAGCAACCACATATCCATGTTTGAAAGGATATGGAGTGCTTAGCATGTTTCTTTTCACAACAATTATATTCTTACAACTAAGTTCAAATTTATCTAATGTAGCACAATATTTTCTATGACAATAACTTATATCAAGTCCTCAATTTTGTGGTAGGCCAATACAATATGAAATGATGATGCATCAATAGCACTATGGCATGCCCATTTCTATTTTGATACTCAAGGTTAGTGTTACCCATCAAAATGGTCATTGTCATTATTTCCAACAAGAAATAAACTAGTTGAGGGTTGTTTGTATCATGTAGAAAATATTTTTGAAGATTAGTGAGAACAAAACTTTAAAGATTTCCATAGTAGGTATATTTTCAATAGTATTGAGGATAATTTCCAATGGATAACTAGGGCTATAACATGAGATATGTTTCCACTTTCATGGTTGTTCAATCTCATATTGAATAATAGTCAGATAAAACCCGCTCCAACCATTTTTGAAGATGGGGCCTTTAATCACTGTGATTGCTTGATTATTGGCTTTGAGATTGAAAATGTCAGCATTCATACTCTTTTGAGAAGTTATCTCATTGTTTCGATCTATTACTCCCTATTAATTTTAATTTCATAGTGAATATTTTAACTTAATATTCACTATGATAAGGTGAATGCATATTTCCTTGGCAATGGAGTGATGAGGTGGAGTGGAGGCATGAGGTGATTGGATCTTGGGAATGGGGGAGGAAAAAGTTGGAGGGGAGAAGGTGATAGATTGAGGTACGGGTTTCTACTCGACGTGGGGGGTGGGATGTTGTGAGGGATGCTAATGAGGTGGAACATAGATGAAGGGGTTAGTGCAAGGAGGAGGTAAAGGGATGGGATGAGAAAAAAACCCATGGGTTGGAAGATATTACATGTTGAAGAGAGTTCAAAATTTGGGAGTGTTGGGTAGTAGTAAGGATTTTTTTTCAAAGTCCTTGATAGTTTTCATAGGAATGGGAAGAGAGTTGGCGGTGGTTGGAACATTGATCAGTAGGGAATGGTTTTGGAGGAGGAGGTGGGTATAGTAAGGGGAATGAAACTGGTAATGTTCTTTGTATTCCATTGTTAGGGAAAGAATGAAAGCCCTGTCTAGAGTAGATATCCATGTTGTAATATGTCTATTAGAGGGTTGGCCAAAATTTATACCATGTGACTTTGCCATGGTATGCATGTAAGATGAATCCTAGTGAGACACAAGAGATTATCTTCTATCATTGTAGGAAATTACTAGAAAAATAAATGAAAACTTTGGGTCCAAGAATCCAAATGGCCATTATTCATATGATCATTGTATTATGGAAAAGAGATGTTAGGATCAAGCTAAAAATGATACGTGTTATTTTTATTGTGTAGAATATAACTAAGGATCTAAAGGATATCTATTATAGAGGTTTTTGGGGTTGTAGTAGTGCATTGGCAAGGATCCGTGGTGAACAAAAATGTTTTCCAAAGAATATATCATATTTCTATAAACTTAGGGTTGTTTTTGGAACCAACGTTTATAGAGTTAATGTCTCCAACTTTATGCTTGGGATATTCATTCTATTGGGGCTCAATGACATTCTATGTGAATTATATAAGGCTACATGGGATTGTGTCGGACCTAATTGTATGTCTACAAGGAATATATTTAGAAGTAATCATTGAGGTTAATATATAAGGTTTAATAATGTAGCTTATTTGTTTAAACTTAAGCTTGTTTTTGGAACCAATGTTTATAGAGGTACTCTCTCCAACTTTATGCTTGGGAAATTCATTGCCTTGAATTGAATCCCTCAGGGGATAATTTGCATACAATAATAGAAATTATAAATGAAATAAGATCTCAAATACATGGATATTCAATTGTTGTCCTTGTATGATATTCTTTAATGTTTCTCCAATACATCTCCTATGGTAGTTGTTCTAATAATTTAACAAACACTTAGAGAATCAACAAAATAATAAAATAAATTAACAAACATTTTAATGAATAAATAATAATTAAAAATGCTTGAGTGCATGAATAACTGAACGACCTCCTGTTGGTTTCAAGAATGATTTATTGGAGTAGTCTAATCTTGGAGCAAACCTCCCTCGATTTGACATAGAAACAATGAAGTCACCATTCACTTTGTTGTTGCTTTGTTGGATCCAGGGAGGTTTTCTCCAAGATTATCCAAATCCTAATTTATTATCTACTGAACATGGAGATCCATGTGAAGGTGGAAGCTCTTATGGTAACTCCCCCCCCACATCACTCTCAATTCCCCAGTACCCAATCTATCTACTAGAAAATAATTGAAAGCAACACATTAAGATTTATGCATAGACACTAGCAAAACAAAAAGGTTCATTAAGAAACATGTGTGGTTTTGTGAATAAAGAAACATATAGAAACCATTCATTAACATCTATTCATTCATTCATCAATGATAGACACAAAATATTTCATCTCAATAATTTTATCATCAAATATATGATTTCACAATATGGTACCTGATGTTTCTAAGTACAATCATTTATTTTTCGATTTCTTTCTATTTGAAATGAATTCAAAAAGTAGGTTGTCAGATCCTTCTTCCCCTTCTGTTGTTTTGGCATCTTCATGTCTTATTGATGACCTGGTCGTTTTATCACGACGTCGAGGTTGTTGTAAGGCAGGGTGCAGATCATGAGGGTACTACATTTTTTATAGCACATGAAATACCTCTTGTTATTGCACAATCTATAATTCCTTAAATCCTAAGGGAAAGTAGGCTTAGATTGAAGTAACACAGAGGTAACCATATCACTATCACCCCAATAGGGTACATATTTCTCTTTAGGAGGAGGAAAGCCTCACTCCAAGGGAGACGTCCTAGTACCTAGTTGGTTGATGAAGGGAAAAAAGATATAGTGAAAACCCACCCCTCTCTCTAGGTCACTCAATAGAAGAAGTCACTTTGGTGAAGTTGAAAGGGACAAGGGAAAATGAAAATGGGTTTGTACTTGCCATTTACCAAAGAAAAATAAAATGCTAGTAAAAACAATTATAATCAATGAATTCTTAAACATATTATATGTTGCCTAAACAAGTTACTATACAAATGAAAGTGAGATCACAGTAGCAGCAGTGTATCTTGAAATTTGCAAGTTATGATGACAAGGAAGAGATACAATAGTCTTGCAAACTTGATAATGGTTTGTCACTCGCACTTTTCAAGATAAATATAAGTCAATGAATGAGTTAAATGGCTTTCCAAACAACATTAATTAATGTTGATGACAATAATAAAACCACTTCAGAAAAGTACTATAATAGAGCAATAAGACACTACTTCAATATCCAATGATTATGGTTTGCTTAGTACAAATGTCCAATGGTTTTATGGATGATTTTAGGGTTGTTAAGGGATGAAACAATGGTTGTAACAACAGCTATGATAGCGGTAACACCTTCATACTTTGCACTCTAAAAAGGAAATTAAACATACACTTTAACACTTTTGATAATACCTTTCCCTATACAAATTATGGGATGACTTAGATGGTTAGTAGGCTAATATAAGATGCAAAATGATGGTTTTAGCAATGGTTATGACAACAACAAATTAGCTATTAATATTTCTAGACTAGTTTAGCAAAATAGTAGAGTATAAACTGAAAGAGTTTGAGTATGAAGTGAAGGAGTTTGAGTTGATTCTTGTCAAGAGGTAAGAGAGGAGGACTAGTTCCTTCAAAGGTAATGGAGTCAAGGTGGACGACTTCTTCTAAGGCTACAAATCAATGATGATGATGCACAAAAGTCTAAGAGGGAAAAAATATAGGAGAAGTAATAACTTAAGTCCTCTTAGGCTTTGACCTAAAGAGACAAGATGCCAGGGTGTAGGAAATTATAGGCCCTAGCATCTTTCTCTCCTTAGGTTTTTTATGGAGTAAAACATATGCAACAATAACTAAGTCCAAACCCTCAAAGTTATAGCAATTTAGGGCTCTAGGATTTCACTAGTTACTAGATCAATTAATGAAAATCTTGGAAAATAAAAAGTAATAAAGTAGCAACTTAAGTTTCTTACTTCAAGCATTAAATACACCATGCAATTTCATAATCTTGTATGAGAAAATAAAACCATATAGTAAACTATTCAATAGATGTCAAAATTCAGATTTCACTTACTTGCACCAAGAATAATCATGAGAATACCATTCAACATCACCATAAAACTTCCAAAATTGATCCAAGTTGCAAAAATCAGCCTTAAACAAGAGTGGCGCCTCACAATTTCAGCCAATAACACTAATAGGACGCAAATTTCAGACCTCTTGTCTCCAAGGACAAGTTGTTATCTAAAAATGAGAGTACTTTATGTTTATTTATACAAAATTTTGACCATTAATTAATTTTCAAGTCAAAAACAATGCTGACCTGGCCAATTTACAACAAAATTCAATTTTGACATAAAAAAAATTAATTTGCATCTAGAAACACCTCCAAGGGTGATGTC
Organism: Picea mariana; assembly: GCA_032191745.1. Classification (NCBI taxonomy): domain Eukaryota; kingdom Viridiplantae; phylum Streptophyta; class Pinopsida; order Pinales; family Pinaceae; genus Picea; species Picea mariana. The sequence continues at coordinate 9,883 of JASDQU011440957.1, read as the reverse complement.
ATGCCCTTCTAGGGTGATTTTGGTACCTATATGTGGAACGTTGAGCTGGAAATGTGGGGATTTTCGCATCCAGAGGCCCCAAATGATGCCCATACATGTCACTAGGATCAAAAATGCCTCCAAAAATGAAACCCTAGCTTTGGATGACATCAGGGGATATCATGGTGATGTCCAAGGCACTCAAGGGATAACATCCATGCGGGAAGGGCATGGTCCCCTGGGTCTAGGTTTTTCAGGGTGCCTCCAAAGGCAATGTCCTTCTTTCTCCTGGTGCAAGTCTTCAATTTCTTCTTTCCCTTGGTTGGGGTTTCAACATCAATCTGTGGGATTTAACCCCCCATGAGGGTTTGAGCTAATCATTCCCTCATGTGTACCTGTCCAACGAATAAGGTACTACAGAAACAACAAGTATGCCCTCCAGGGGTTCATAATTCATAGGGATCATAGCATATAAATCACATCCAATAATTGAATTACTCGAACATAACCCAAATAAATGCTCAAAGAAGTTTATGCAATTTGACAAGTTAGGTTTGGAGAAGGTCTCGGGGTGTCCTATTCGGCTAACCTCCCTTAAGTTTGGGATGTTTCTGATGTGGGTTCTAATCCAAGTCATGTAAGTGTATGAGGTGGCATGGGGTAGATGTCTGGGCATAGGGTGCATGTAATAACAGGGAAATGTAAAGTCTTACCTTTGGGTGTCTTTGTAGAGGGCGAGTTGCACCTTGTCATAAAGGCAATTGTTACCTAGCCTATTCATTGCCTTTTACTCTTAGATTTATTTCTTTTGATCTTTTTCTCTTGTTCTTCAAGGGAATAGTTGAGGGCCAATGTCCTAGATTGAAGACCAGAGGTGACAACGTTATCCACAAACATTTCATGGAAATGAGAAGGTTGGATCGTGATGTGACCCCCTTTCTCTTGGCTATGCCACCAAGATCCACTACCTTTGTTTTGTGACTAGATAGATGGTAGTGTCATAACCCTACATGTATGTGCTCATAATAGGTCAGCTCGTGATAAGACCCTTATCCATCAACTAATAACTTGAGTGTTTATATTATCTTATGGGTCCCCTTTTCTTATTGAAAAGATTTTCACTTGTTTCTCAAGGATCCCTGGGTGAATAATATTGAAGGTTTCAACATTGGATTTTAACTCTTTCCATCTACTTTTACCCTCTAGGCCTTTATCCTCTTTTGCCTATGAGGTAAGGTACAACCCTTCCTAGTGTAGCCAATCCCAATTCCCAAACAAGGATATGGGAGATGAAAGGAATAAAGATGAAAAATGGTAAGTATGGAGGGAACATACAATGAATTTTCACAGATCCACCCAGTAGCAACCCATCCTAAAGGGAAATAAACTTACTAGGGAACCTTGTCACCCTTCCATGTATGAACGAGGCAAAGAGCATAATTTCCAAGCAAATGTCATTAAATGAAGAAGGATTCAATAAAGCATATTCAAGTGCTTCAAAAATCAGAGTGATACATACCATGATACTCGTAGTCATTACCTCATGGATAAATACTTATCGTTACTTTAGGACGAATCTGGTGGGATGGATATTGTTTTTTATGATAAGTGGACTGCACTGATGAAAAGAGGGGCCCTCCAGGGCCATGCTCAAGTCGTTTGGATCTCGGTACTCCATGTCTAGAACCTCTGTACCTCGAGACATGATATCCTTAGTTATCCCTAGGCTAGGAGATAACAAATCCACTATCGAGTTGCACATCACCTTCATTGGGTGTCACTCTATCGTCACTAGGATGTGTTCCGTTAGTGGGGACACGTATTTCTTCGTTGCTTTCCTGGTGGAAGAAAAATAAACACATTATTTTTTTTACTTTCTTTGAGTACAAGTAATAAATTATAAATAATCTTCTTTGATTTTTTTTACCTGTGTTGTTTGAGTGCCGGAAGGTTGTGTTTCCCCCAAGATTTTTCTCCATTCAACCACAACTTGAAAGTCGTGCTTGAAAAAAATCTTGAGGTATTCCAGTGTTGGATCTTCTCTGAACCATAATCCTTGCGAATTTGCATAAGAGCGTGAATTTTATTTCTTAAGTGTAATTAAATTAAAATTTTAAACAAGATATTATTTGGATGCAATTGATTTTTTTATACTTACAATTTGTACAACCAGTTTCAAGTAACCACCCGGGCCAAGTTTGTGTTTCCCATGTTTTTCTATTCTAGCCTTGGTGGCTTTGGATGTGTCTGGGAGCCTGTATTGAAATGTTTAAAATATGTAATTAGATGATGCAATTATGATAAAGTATCATAATTTCAGTATTAGAAGTGTTGCATACCTTCCTAAGTTGGGTGGTGTCTTTCCTTCTTTTCAGAGCATCTTCTCATTTGCATCTTCTTGTAGTGTCTTCCTGATCCACATTATTTTTGGCACAAAATGAGAGAGGAGATATAATAAATAAATGTATAGAAATATCTCAGATATCCAATATTATAATAGAAATGTATCAGAGATGCAATCATAAACACATATATTCAGTAATACACAATTTTCTATTAATGAGAGAAAATGTACAAAGACTGTAAAATACAGAGTGAAAGACTCGCTAGAATGGTGGCAGCTTATCTCTGAGAAGAGATGTGTGGCTACTCGCATCCGTGAGAAGATGATTTTGCAATGAGGCTCCAAAGGCCTTTTTATCATAAATAAAATCCAAAACCCTAACCTCGGAAGATGAAAAGCCAACAGTTTTGTGGACCCCGTTTTGGGTAGTTTGGTGTATCAACTTCCCAAGGGCATAACTTTGGCATACGATCTCTGTTTGGGGCGCACGATAGCTCGTTAGAAAGGTATCATCGAGGAAATTCATTTTGGGGGATCAGTTAGAGCCTTCAAATATCATTGAAAAGTTCGATCCTGAAAAACCTTCATTTAGGCCCTCAAAATGGCCCCAGAAGTTAAAAACTGCTAAAAATAGTAAATTACTAAAATTGCCATAAAATTGTTTTGAGCCAGTTGGAAAAGGTGGGTGGCCACCAATATCCACCTGGATAAATCCTCCCTCCTTAGGAAGAAATCGTCTCCATCACGTTGAGTGCCCGAGGGAGAGGGAAAAGAGTTTGTTGAATCTGCATCTTGATGAGCTGCTTGCCTTGTTGGAGAAGTTGTGTTGCTTAGATTTTTTAAGGTTGTCACGAACCTATGGCTGGAGGGGTTGGACCTTTTTAACCAGTATTGCTACATGATATTTATGTGTGCAGAAGGAATATTTTCTCTTTTCTTTAGTCTTATCAACCTGCTTCTGTTGGATAGAAGGTGCTTGGGCCAATGTTGTATTGGTTGTAGTATCATTTTGTTCACCTTTTGAACAGATTGTGAAGAAGCTAAATTTTGTAGTATGAGATACTACCTTGCGGCACTATTTAGGTGGGACAGTAGTCGGAACCACCTCTGGTATCCTATAGAGATGACCCCTCAGAGTAACAATGACACTACGGGATCAAGACTCATAGATAGTATGACACTTCCAGATATATGGTTGGCCCAAGAGAACATCATAGACAAACAATGTGGCAACATCACATAATACCTCATCCTTGAAGTGTTGGATGTCATATGACAATTGACATTGTTGGTTGACATGAAGATCTCGTCCCTAGTGAAGCTACCCGATGTTGTATGGTTATGGGTGTGGTTTTGTCAACAATCCCAATTGTTTGATGACCTCTGTTGAGATGAGGTTCTTATGGCTTCCTCTATCAACAATAAAATGCAGCAGGGTCCCCTTCACCCACATCAGTGAATGAAAAAGGCACTCCCCCTCTTCAGGATCTATTGGTTCTTCTGGTTGAATTGGTGTGGTCACGACAATAGCAATGGGGTCTATGTCAATGATCTGTCTTCTGTCATTATTTTCTGAATCAGATTATGGATCAGGATTATGATCCTTGTCTTTGATTTCGACCACCAATGATTATTTTGAGCGACATTCATCAGTGTTGTGCCATGGGATTTTGTGGAAATCACACCATTTTCCGGTTTCCTTCTTCGTCTTCACATGACCCTTCTCTTCCTGTGGCTTGGACTGGTTTTCGGGAGACTGTTTGTTAGGGCCATATTTATCATACTTTGGTTGTTGCAGATTTGGATACCTGAACTCCCGTTTTTTCTAGTGCTTAAATTTCTACTCGATTTTAATAGCATATTGATAAGAAACACCGAGTGATGAGATGTCCAGAAAATCCATGTCAATTTGGATGTATCTGTGTAGAGCCCCACGGTATTTCAGAACCAAATGTCATTCAGAGTCTTTAATACCCAGATTGGTTCATAAGGTATGGAAGGTATTGGTGAACTTTGGAACTTCTTGGCCCCTCTCTTGCCATAGTGTGGTCCATCTCATATATTGCTCCTCATAGTTGCCAACAGGGTAATATTGTTCCTTTACTATGTCCACAAAAAAATCCAAGTGGGATTGACCCCATATATTCCACACTCTTCTGTGGAACTTTTATCCCAGTAAGTTTCCCACCAATGTTTGACATGAGGAAGATATTTAAGGAGTGTGAAGGTGATCTTTTCCCTGTCGTAAAAATGATGAACAGAGAAATAACCTTCTAACAAATTTAACGATTTGTCTAGGGCATCCGCATCTATCTGACCTTCAAATATGGGAATGTCAAAATTAACTTGTACCTTGAAAGGAGAGGTTCTTCCAAAGTGGTTGTTTGATAAAGATGCATATGTTTCTATCGACATACATTGAAGGATGTGGGAAAAATTCTCCATCATTCCGTCCCTCTATTGCGTGAGAGCTTGCTCAAGCAATAGATTGATAGAATCGTTTGCTCCATCGTTTTTCTTTTCTTCCACCATGGAGGGTTTATTGGGCGTGTGATAGCGATTTTCTTCAAGAGAGACAAGATCGAGACCCAACTTTCTATACTCAGACCTCGTCGGGGACATGCACTGAAAAAAAACGATCAAGGCCAACATTCTCTGATACCACTGATCCGAATTATTTTTGGCACGAAATGAGAGCGAAGATATAATAAATAAATGTACAGAGATATCTTAGATATCCAATATTATAACAGAAATGTATCATAGATGCAACCATAAACACAGATATACAGTAATACACAATTTTCTATTAATAAGAGAAAATTTACAAAGCCTGTAAAATACAGAGTGAAAGACTCGCTAGAATGGTGGAAAATTATCTCTGAGAAGAGATGTGTGGCTACTCGCATCCATGAGAAGATGATTTTACAATGCAATTCCAAATGCCTTTTAATCATAAAGAAAATCCAAAACCCTAACCTTGGAATATGAAAAGCCAACAATTTTGTGGACCCTGTTTTGGGTAGTTTGGTGTGTCAACTTCCCGGGGGCAAAACTTTGGCATACGATCTTTGTTTGGGGCGCACGATAGCTCATTGGAAAGGTATCATAGAGGAGATTCATTTTGGGGGATCAATCAAAGCCTTTGCCTATCATTGAGAAGCTCGATCCTGAAAAACCTTCATTTAGGCCCTCAAAATGGCCCCAGAAGTTAAAAACTGATAAAAATAGTAAATTACCAAAATTGCCACAAAACTATTTTGAGCCAGTTGGAAAAGGTGGGTGGCCACTGATATCCACCTGGATCACTTCCAATCCCTCTTAGGAATCATTGGAAGACACTCATACTTAGGGTTCTTTTGCATATGAACCCTGTATTGGTCCCGAAATTATTTTAAATATGTGCCTGCTTTTGAGGAGACTCTAAATTTGTTGAAGTAGCCCTCACCAAACAGGCCAACCAACTTGTTGATGAGTTCATATTTTAACTTGGAAATTTGGGAGTTACACCTTGTGCTTATGGTGGGCCCAAATATTTTCAAGGTGAGGTCATTCATGCATTTATAAAATGTGTTGTTTCCTACAAAAATATATTATCACTAGTTTAAAATAATCGCACATTTTACGTAAATTTCAATTAGATTATACATAATAATTAAAGCACATCTTAAATACCTGGAAGATTTTCTATTTTCATAGGGATGAGCTCATTGTTTACAAAAAATGGTAACATGTAGTGTTCCCATGCCAGTGACCCATGAAGATCAAGGAAACCATGCTTCAAAATATGCAAATCCATGCTCTGCATCCACATCATCTTGTGCACATTCTAGAATGTGCTCGTCATGATCAGGTGTAGTACCAACATTGACCCTGGAGGGTGTACCTTTATAAGTGAATGGTGTGTCGTTATGATGTTTTTTCGGTGTAACAATGGTGTTGGTACCAACACCGACCTCCGTAGGCACATCCTGGGGATCAAAATCCTGCAAAAACTCATGTAAAAATAAAGAGTTTTTTATAAATGACTTGTAAGAGTATAAAAATTAAAATGAAAATTAAATAAATGGGATAAATAAATATTTGTCTTACCCCATAGTGTTGAATTTTTTCCATCAAGGATTTAATTATTTCCTTTATCTCATGTGTCCGTGGCTGAATTTGAATCAAAGACGCAAGTTCGACCATTGATTTTCTCACAAGATTCCTTATTGTTTGGACTGAGTTGGTGGAGGAATACATTTGTTCATCAGTAATATCTTCCTCTATATAATCTATGAACTTCTCTAAGGATGTTTTATTCCCCTAGTCACCCTGGGACAATGGTGTTGCCAACAAAGCAATGTCAATATAAGAATTAGAAAAAAATGAAGAAAATCAAATGTATGCAAAATAAAGTTAGTTCATAAATAGGCATGGGACAAAATTATAAAAAATGGTTTTGTTGGCCAAATTTGTTTAGAGAAAAGGCATAATAACAAGATTCCTAGAAATATTGGTGTAATTCTAAAGGGTGATTGGTATTGCTTTAATTGTCTATCTATATCTTTCTTATTTTAGTAAATGATAATCATAAAATATATACATGATAATTTTAGTATATTACAGTAAATGATAATCATAAAATATAAGAGTCATTTCTTACAGGTTGGGTAAAATAGTATACGTACCGCCCTCATAATAGCAACATTTGTATCTACACAATTCAAATTGTAATCAATCAACAACTCTTCCCATGCAGCTATTGATTTTATTGCACATATGAATACATGGTTTCCTTCAGGCCCCTCAAATACATAGTTGGGTTGTTTATTTGTGGTCGAGGCTCGTGTACAGTTTATAAACCCTGTAATGTTCTTCATTTCTTTTGGTCTTACGTCAATATAAATAGATGATCTTTTATTTTGATCATTGTCTCTTGGATGTATATAATTTGCAACCACACCATATTTCGCATACTTTTTTTATATTATACTAGACATATCCAATCTTTGTAGATGTAACAGGGTCCCACATACTCCATGAATTCATTTATTCCATCGTAACATACATTTATGTCATCCATGAAAAATAGCCCCAAACCATGTAATGATGATGGAGCAATGTGGTATATCCTTTTGTTGACACAAAAAACAATGTTTATTTGAGGAAGATCTTTGGGTACCCATCGTTTCACTATATGGTTGTACCTCAAGGGCACCTCGATGTCGTCCATGCTCTCATCATCATAAGAACATGATCCCCCTTTATCAAGAAAAAATTTCATGCATCTATGGAATTTTTTTTTAATATTCTCACATCTAGTTGATCTTCGTCTGTTACACCTACTAGATGTCTCATTTTCCTATATTCTACTTGAACTTACCTCACTTGACGATGATAGATCTGAAAAATACATGTTTGTTGGTACATCCTATAACACTCCATCAAATGAGAGAAACCGTTAGCAAATGTCATAAGGGTTGTGATGAAACATATTGAGGAAACCACAAGAACATAACAGTACAACTTACAAGTGACATGAACAAATATGTGATGTAATAATCTTGACCTCCAATATTATATAGTGTTTTTTTCTTTTTTCTTTTAGGGCAATAATAAACTATTGCAACAACAACAAGAAGTTCCATTTTTCAAACAAGTTATTCATTGTTACAACAACATGCAAGGAAATCGTCAACAACAAGAAATGTTATTTATATTCACTCCACAATATTCCTTAGCATGTATAGGTATCAATGGTGATATTATTTTATTATGGAAACAATTATGGGTATGTAAAAACATTAGACATGGAAAAGACAAAAACATTAAAAGGCATAAGGATCAATATTGTGCTGAAAATATCTAATATTGATCAAGGTACTTTTCTCATGTTCTTCAAAACTCCACTCACCCATTCCACCACTCATTTCCACCATTATCCCCATCATGTATAACCTCCATACAACATCAATAACCCCCATACAACATGCATACAACATACATCCCACATTTTCACGCAACTCCATTCAATCCTACATTATGGATCATCCATTGTTTGAAGAGGTGGAAGAACTAGAAGGGGATGAACCTTAGATAACAAAATACTCTTAATGGGGAGGTGTGGTTCGATCCTAAATGGACCATTAATAAAGAAGGTTCTCTTTAATGTTATTTATTTATTTATATATGTTCATTTTTAGTGATCTAAGCTACAGTTTTACAGGGTTTAAGTCCTTTAATAAAAACTCCTTTGCAAGTTTGGAAAAAATCCTATTATTTTTCCATTGAAAGTTTTATGCATGCAGAGCTAAGAATTTAGTGAATGGGAGTTCATATATTTTTACTTTTCACTTTTCATCTACAAGCCAAAGGCTAAGGAAAAAGGGCGACATGATGTAAATGTTATGGGTAAGGTTGATGCACATAGTAGAAATCACATAAAAAGTAAGGGGCTATGCAGAGCATAACTTTTTTTTTTCTTAGAGCATTTCCTTTACACTTTGTACTCCATGTTAAGTGCAAAGGAATGTTAAGTGGAGTGTTGATCTGGAGCCATATACAAATGTGGATGCAAAGGTATAGAATATGGGGTTTGAAGCAAAGAGACATTCCCTCCGGACTTCACATTAGGCAAAAATAAGATTGGTGACTAGGAGGAAGTAAAGCTCCACCCCCTTCAATTTGGTTGAGTGAAAAGTAACAACTATGGATATAAAGATCTTGGAAACAAATTATTGTGAGTTGTCTTAGATTCCCTGGAGGAAACAAACCATTGGAGGAGGTAAGAAATAGGTAGGTTAGTCATTAGTGAAGAGGATTTGAAGGTCGGAACATTGTTGGAGCAAAGGGATTTTGCAAAGTTGGAATTGAAAAAGAATGCAAACCTTCATCCTTTAAGAAAGTGACCCCCAACAACACATATTAATGGTAGTTGGTAGAAAATAATAATGGGAAAAATTAAGTAGAAGATT
>JASDQU011440956.1:21329-32870 GCA_032191745.1 Picea mariana | reverse complement strand
CAGTAAATATTTTTGTCATTTACAAAATTACAAACAATAACCATATATCTTTGAAATACTAAAATTAACTAAGTTTACGTTTTTAATTAAAATGTTCTCAATTGTTAATGCTTATAAGTGGTTCAATACTCAAACGTATCTCAACTCTTTTATTCTCCAATGTTTCTAAGGCATGTCGAGCTAAGAATACATTATGTCCATGTAAACATACAATGGACAATTTTTTCACAAGGCAGAAAAGTCATAAAAATAACCCATTCAATAAATTAATGATTGAAGCTTCAAAAATATCATTAGTGAGGTTTCGTATTGGAGCCTTGAATGACTATTGAATTCAAAGGATATTTGTGAAGGATTAAATCATTCGATCGAAGTAATATGGAATGAGTATATATTGAATTAACCATTTCTATTGCCTAAATTGTATTGGAAAGTCAATAGTGAAATTGATTACGGGGAGATTAGTAAGTGGAATGGGATAATGAGGTGACATATATATAATCTCAAATTCATATAAAATTTGGGTTACATAGATATTTTATTTATTACATCCAAATTTACAATTTATTTATTATATTCAAATTTATAATTTGTTTATTACATTTAAATTTATAAATGAAGTTAATATGTTTTATTAAATTTTTAGAATGAAGTTAATATGTTTTACTAAATAAATGTATACCTTTACTACATGGATGATATTTTTTTAGTAAATAACTACTAGTTAATTTATGTGTATATTTCATCATTAATATTTTTATAAAATGGAATTAATATGTTTTATTCAAATTTATAAAATGAAGTTAATATGTTTTACTAAATACATGTATATCTTTACTACATGGATGATATGTTTTAGTAAATAACTATTAGTTAAATTATATGTATATTTCATTATTAATATTTTTTTTTATGTACAATTCAGTTAATTAATTTATAAAATAAGTTATATTAGGTTAGAATAATTATATTAAAAAATGGTAGTTAATTAATTTATAAAATAAGTTATATTAGGTTAGAATAATAATATTAAAAAATGGTTARTTAATTAATTTATAAAATAAGTTATGTTAGGTTAGAATAATTATATTAAAAAATGGTTATTTGAATAATATTAAATGAATCAAGTTATAAATTATTTATTAATAAAATGGRAAAAAAATTATTAATAAAATGGAAAAGAAATATGTAAAATGAATAAGATGTAAAAGATAAATTTACTTATTAATAAATAATGTAGATAAAACTAAGCTTCTATTAACTTGCTTTATTGTTGACTTAAATAAATGTATTGGAAAGTATGTATAAACATTAATATATAATTTACGGAGTTTTTATTAATTTGTTTATGTTAACATGATGTTGGGTGTGTATTACTAATATTTTTATTTGTATAATTATTTTGAAATAAAGGGACATTGTTATAAAACTTTTTTTATATTAAAATATTTGTAATTTAAATATTAATTTAGGTGTAAGTTTTTGGGTTGATCTTTTTCACTTTGATATTAATATCATCTCATCAATAATATCTTGGAATAAACATTTTAGGTGGTTTCAATGTCATAGTTATTTCTTATGCATTGTTTTTAGTTGATAATTCAATATGATTACTTGAGAATTATTTTATCATCTCATTAATAATATTTTGTAATAGACATTATGTGTTCTTTCAATGTCATAGTTATTTCTCATGCATTGTTTTTAGTGGATAATTCAATATGATTACTTAGAATTATTTTTAATTAATATTTAGTCAATAATTTTGACTATATACAAATATGATTCCTTGAAAARCATCTTTAATTAATAGTTAATCAATRATTTTGACTACATACTTTRTTTAAGTTATTGTTTATCTTTATTTAATAATTTCAATATTTCTAATTTCTATCTTATAATTCATCTTTAATTAATACAATATTTTATAAATCATTTTAAATCTSACGATTTAAACTATAAACTTACCTTATAAATCATTTTATATATCAMAATTTAAACTATAAAMTCCATAAATAACTTGTAATTGCTRTCTATAAAATATCATTGACTGATAGCTATGGTATGTTATCTTTCATTTAAAAAAAATACAAATACAATATCGTGTTCCAGGCATCAATACATGTTTTTTCTTATTTTGTCTTTATCGATACTCCTTTTTCTTATTTTGTATTTTGAGAGAGATTATTTGACCACCTGTGAAATGAATAATTATTCTGATCAAAATTGTATGGCTGATGTTATTTAATGTCTAAATACTCATAAAATTTTACATATTGACCTTTGCATACGCATGGGATCGGTGGCTGTTTTCAATAGTTAAACTTTGCCAGTGAGTGATTAAGACAAATAATTAGGAAAAATAATTTTCAACGAATGTGCTTCCGCATCGTAAAGTTCACATTTGAGAACTTTCTGGGCTGACAGGCTCATGCGAGTTGGTGGGAGTTCATTATTTCCAGAGCTCTGATCCTGCCACGTGAGTGTAATTGAAAATTGCATTAAAACCAATTAAATTGTTTAAGAAGTAAGTAGCAAAAATGATCTCTCCATCGATGAAAACCGTCCGCAAACTAAGACAACACATCTCTCTCGTTCGTGAGTTGGAAGAAAAGAAAGAACGATAAGTACAAGAAAAATAAGACGACATATCTTCTCTCGGTCGTCAGTTTGAAGAAAATGAAAGAACGATAAGTACAAGAATCGGAATTTGGATCGATTTGGGCAGCGGGTGGTATGTGGGGACCCTGGCAGAGCGCAGAAGCGGTATTGATTTATGAATGGTGTGAAGAACATTCACCAGGCCGATTGTGGTTGAGGCGGGTTTTCCATTACCTTCAACTTCTCGTTTTCAGGTCCTGAAATAGCGACGTCGGCCGACAACTGAAAGTGTGTGGGTCATCATACATACAATGCAATGCGACTCCTCAGAGACTTGGAAAACACCAATCCCATCCCATTTCCATCATGCTCATTTTCCACCCCTTTTCATTCAAAGTTATTGCTAGATGAACATGAGGGGAGGCAGTAATGATAATTATGATCCAAGAAAGAATGGGCTTGTTGCACAAGTCAAAACATAATGCTTTAACCTAGCATACCGTGTATTCTCGCAATGGGATTCACATTGCTATGGTGGAAGCATTAAAGATCATTTTTATATACAAATGTCAATATCACTACAAATACCAAATGGGTACACATACACACACCCAAGGGGTTATCTCAACCAGTTATTACCAATGTCGAGGGGTATTTATCTAGTTATGTGATAGTAGGTACATGGTTCTAATCTCCTTAGGTGAGGTGCACTAGTTTATATTGATGAGTATACTAGTGATCCAAAATGGATCCAAGAAGGCCAAAATTGAAAAGTTCTAAGAATAGTAAGAAACCAATTCCATTGCGTAGGGCTCGTAGAGATGATTCCGACCATATATTTTTTTTCCTGAAAATGGACACTGTATGCGAAAGTTATTGCATTTTGAACTTTTTTCCAAACAGATAAAAAACGTCAAAGTCAATAGTCAGAGGTCGTACTGTTGACATCAGCAGTATGTCAATATGATGTAGCAGGTGACGTCATGATGACATCAGCAGGGTGATGTGGCAGCACCAGAGGCTGACATGTGGCAAACATATTTGGCATTTTCAGGCTGAGTTGGCATGGTACGGATTCGACACATGGACTGTACAGACACTGACATGGAAATCTGTAAGATGACGTGGCTTAGTGACAGTATGACACGTGGTAGTACATAGTTGACTATACAATTTGACAATAGATGAGGTGGTAGGCTCTGGGCACGACACGTGGCCTACAGGCTGACTATGCAGCTGAGTTTGTGTTGACTGTACAAGTGACTGTGTTGGTGACTGGACGTACGGTGACCAATCATAGGGTCACACATGGCCCAATAAAAGGGTGCCATGTGGCACCCCGAATGAGGCCAATAAGGCCTGGTCAAAAATTTTGTTTCCTCCTCAGCATGATTCAAACCCAGGACCTTCGGACTAGCCAACGATTTCACCAAAGAGCGATAGTCACCTGGGCGCACATTTCACTTGTTTAAACATATGGTGCATATAATATTTGAAGTGGATAAGAACGTATTTGGGGGGTTAATCGCCTCGTCAATGGGCCTAGGCCACTGACCAAGGCACCCTACACGTGACCACTAGTAGAAGACCTGGGGCCTAAACATTTTAGCGCTTAGCACATGGCCATATGGCAGCTGTTCACACGACCAGGTGTCAGCAATTTAGGGGCTGCCTAACTATTTAGCACAGCGCTCAGACACATGGTGCCTCCATGTGACCAAGATCCCGAGGAAAAGGGGTTGGCGCGCTAAAAAATTGCCAAAGTGGGTTTTAACCTATGGTTTGGATATTTTTGTTGATTTTAGCGTGATTTTTATGGGATTTTGCCCATTTTTTAGGATTTGGAGCCCTTTTTGAGGCCAGATATTGAGAGGAAGTTGGGAGGTGAACCCCAACAAAAATCCTACATAAACCAGAGGTTTTTGACATTCCAAGAAGGTTCAGAAACAGAAGAATGTTGAAGAGTTTGAAATCTTAAGCCATTTTTATGCAGGGAAGCCATTGACGAAGCGAACTTTGGAGGCCATTTCCGGGAGATACGCTTAGCCTTTTTCAATGCCGTCAATTGTGTTGGATTCTTGATATCGAGAAGAACAAAACCAGACTAGTTTTTAATCCATTTGAGATACTTCTGATTTAGTTTTCCAACATTGAATATTAATAAGCAAGCCTCCCCCACTGAGACAAAGGCCCGAAGACATAGGAAAACTTGTGTCGAACTCTGTTATCATGCTCGGTGTTACGGTTTTTTGTTCTTATTATTCATTTTTTATTCTTTATGTGTTCATATGGATGCAACATTATTTCATTTAATCTCCTTCTTCTCTTAAATTTATGAATGGTAAATCAACTCATGCATAAACTTAACCATAGTCTTTAAAGATCCATTACAGATCAAGAGGTATCAGAGTAGGTTAACAGTTGGTTGTTTGAGTTTGCATGATTACCAGGGAAAATCTAAGTCATGGTGAAGGTGAGCTTGTAGAAGGAGATCTAGAGGTTGGATCAAGAAAGAGGACATCTCAAAGTGAGAAGATGGCATCGGAAGAAGATCATTCTCAAAATGAAAGAGAGTTTGAAATAAATTTCTTTGCCATGTCGGAGATGGTAAAAGTTTTGTATGATGATTACTTGGAACGGAAGAGACTGGTTCAAGGGGAATCTTCAAGGAAATCCAAAAGTGAAAAAGGAGAGGACCCTCCAAAATCTCCTCCTTCACCTCCTGCATCTCCATCATATTCTTCTTCTTCAAGTACAAGTTCGAATACTACTTCTTCAAGAAAACATTCTCATAAACATAAGCCTGATATGTCATTACTTAAACTTGATGTAAAATTTGTTTTTCCTATGTACGATAGCAAAGTTAATGCTGAGAAACTTGATAATTGGGTTAGACAGATAGAGGTATATTGTAATGTGTAGCAAATCAAATATGAGGCAAGCAAAATCAGATTGGCATCACTTCGTCTTAAAGGCACAACTCTCATCTGGTGGAAAAGTAAGATGCATCACTTCATTTTTTGTTCTTTATGTGTTCATATGGCTGCAACATTATTTCATTTAATCTCCTTCTTCTCTTAAACTTATGAATGGTAAATCAACTCATGCATAAACTTAACCATAGTCTTTAAAGATCCATTACAGATCAAGAGGTATCAGAGCAGGTTGACAGTTGGTTGTTTGAGTTTGCATGATTACCAGGAAAAATCTAAGTCATGGTGAAGGTGAGCTTGTAGAAGGAGATCTAGAGGTTGGATCAAGAAAGAGGACATCTCAAAGTGATAAGATGGCATCAGAAGAAGGTCTTTCTCAAAATGAAAGAGAGTTTCAAATAAATTTCTTTTCCATGTCGGAGATGGTAAAAGTTTTGTATGATGATTACTTGGAACGGAAGAGACTGGTTCAAGGGGAATATTCAAAGAAAGCCAAAAGTGAAGAAGGAGAGGACCCTCCAAAATCTCCTCCTTCACCTCCTTCATCTCCATCATATTCTTCTTCTTCAATCACAAGTTCAAATACTACTTCTTCAAGAAAACATTCTCATAAACATAAGCTTGATGTGTCATTACTTAAACTTGATGTAAAATTTTCTTTTCCTATGTATGATGGTGAAGTTAATGCTGAGAAACTTGATAACTGGGTTAGACAGATAGAAGTATATTGTTATGTGTAGCAAATCAAAGATGAGGCAACCAAAATCAGATTGGCATCACTTCGTCTTAAAGGAACAACTCTCATCTAGTGGAAAAGTAAGATGCAATATGTTATCTCTCCACGAGTCCTTCTCAGGTTGTAAGTTTGAAGAAGCCTGGTAACTTAAGGTGTGAATGTTTTTGTATTTATGATTGGATCAAATGGGATACTAACCTACTGGATATATTATCTAAACATTCAAAGGTATATAATCAGATGAGACAATGCTTTCAAGAATCAATGATCAAACAAATAGCTTACTGGTGGATGAAGAAAGACTATACTTATTAACCAGAACACACATGTGATGGTTCAAATAAGATAGTAAATATTACTTATTAAATCACAGTTTATGAATTGACTAAGTGAGATAACAGTCACTAGCAATTAAGATAAACATATATCAATAACAATCATGCAAAGTACAGAAAAGACAGAAGAATGACAATCTGACATCAATAATGAAAGGAACTTGTGATCTGTATTATATATATATGAAGGGTCTAATACAATAGCAACAGGGTCTAGTCTCCAGATTCGAATCCTTGGTCTATCAAAATAATAGGCTTTATAGCCTATACAAACAATTTCCAGATCCTGAAAGAATGGGTCTAGTTTTCTTGAAATAGTAAATATATCAACAACATTTGCAAAAATAATGTATCTAGTCCATTTCTCTAAGTTGATTTGTCTTCAAAATCTCTAGTCTTCATACAGCTGCTCAAAAAGCCTGATGTGTCATGGAAGAGTATATGTTTCTTTTCAACAGCTGGAGGTATTCAACAGTTCATATCACCAAAAATCCCCTTTGCTCGAGCTCAAGATCTTTAAAATCTGTTTCCTACGGTTTCGACGGCTCATTTTCCCTGAAAAATGCAAGTTAGTTGCCGAAAGCCCTGATTTTTGGTGGCTAACTATGTGATGTTATGTTGATTATGCCACCGAAAAGCCTAGGTTTGCCAAAAATATAAACACTTAAAAAATGAGTCTTTTCTCAATTGTTTGAATTAATCTTCTTACAAATTTACAGCAACCTCTGCTAGAATGTGCAAATCTAGGTGTGTAGGTATTCTAGTTTTCAACCTTTTGACTTTTGTCTTCAAGCGCCTGGCTAATCTCCACAGCTTGTTATTGTCTTTTATGATCCTCTTCTTCTTCTTCTTTTCCTTTACATTTTCAAGTGCCAATCTTTCAAAGGATGCATTGGTTTCTGCAAAATTCTTTGATAAAGTCTTATATCTGGCCTTTATCACCCTCTCTAGCACTTCCTACTGTGCTATTTTCTCCTTCAGTTTCTTAATCTTTTGTGATTTACTAGATTTTATAGTTCTTGATGTTTCACCTTCCTCATAACCTGCGAACATCTCAGTTTCTGGTGCTTGCTCCATAGAAAATTCTATGTTCTAGTCAGGAGGGACTTCATCTTTGTTTGACTCAGAATCAAATTCTGAGTAGGGTAGGTTTAGCACATTTGTTTGCTTCATCTGCTAAGTTGAATCTTGTTCTGCAGCTTCCTTGAAGACCAATTTCTTCTTTGCCTTCTTGAATCTTGAGCTGGATGTTGGTTCTTCTGAGAGATCATGGGTGATAGCTCTCCTCCTCTTTAGACTGCTCTGAGGAGTTGGTAGTTTTTTTCTTGATTTCCTCTTGCCTTTATCAGGTTGAGTCTCTAATTAAAAACCTCCCCAAAACAGAAAGTGTTCCCATGTTCTTTCCCTCTTCCTCAATTCTTCTACAATAATCATTTTGATCAAGCCAAAATGAAACAAGGTGCTCTGGATATGGTCAGGTTCAGTTTGAACCTTGTGTGACATCTTTGTCAAGCTCCTATGAAAATAGTATGGTAGATTGAGAGGAACCTTTCCTGTAAGGTGGTCCATAAGTTTGAAGTGATATAACATGGCCCTATCATATCTTCCATCTGTAGTTATGTACAATTGTATGGCTTTGAGAAGAGCCTCCCACTTCTCCTCCAGATGAGAAGTGGGGATATCCCTATTCCAAATGATGTCTTGGAATTCAGGCTTTAAATAAGGTCTGAAATCCAGATTCTTAGTGACTGTGGTCTTGAACCATTTTTTCCCTATTATTGGCATGCATGTAGCAGAGGCTATGGCTACTTCATGGACTTGTATCTCCAAAGAGCCAACTGTGGATTTGTTTCCATCATATGATTTTGAAAAAGTTTTTGTGATACCCTGGTGGTATCCCTCCTGTAGATTTTCCACATAAGTGAGACATCCTGCATCTAAGAAATACTGATGAATATCTGGATGAGATTGTAGATATTGTATATTGTCTAACTCCTTCCTGAGAAGTGGACCACCTCGTTTCTTACCCATCTGCAAAACACAAGTTAATCTGTAAAAACTTGAAACAAATAAATTACCAATGGAAAGAACCTACTCACGATGAAGAATGAACTTTGTATGATCAAATGGTGGGAAGAAACATTGTTTATAGGCATTCGAAATTCATGGGATTTGAATTCGAATGATGGACATAATGATGATGTAGAAAAAGATCCAATGACGAGCAAGTGAAATGTAATGATGGGTGGATAAGCTTCAGATATGATAAGACATCACACCTTCACACAGGTGGCATAACCGAATTCAGAATGATTATTCCATAACTGGTGATAAGATCGTGTAAACGTGCGAATCTCCCATAAAAATGGTCATCATTTCTTTATGACGTGTGTACTTATTTTCCCCTTCGGACTCCTGAAGAGGTGATGCTTGAAACTGATTCTGCACTTTCGGGGGCTCTTTCATGTTTCCAACTATTGCTTTTGTTGCCGGAAGATTGAATTTTCGACGACTCATCTTCAACTTTTAAACAATGGTTAGCCGCCGAAAAGGATTTTCTTTGATTTTTTGAAATAAATAATCAAAAAATCGATTTATTTTGGAATTTATCACTTATTCCCTTTACTTGGAAACTATAGACCACAAAAATTTTAATTTGACATTTATTCATGACTATGCTATCACCTAAAAATAAAATAAAAATGACAAATTTATTTTAGGAGATAACATCTGGCTCCTATTGGGGATGAAATCCTCCCTGTGAGGTTTCAAGAACCTTTATTGACTCAGTAGCCCTCCTATCACCTAAGACTCAAAACTGATTTGACTCAGTATTCCATTGGTCATGGAGTTATTTTGAAAAACAAATTGAAAATGAAAAACTGAAAATAAATATTTACAATAGAGCAAGGCTTGAGAAAGCCTCATGAGAAATAAAGTTTGAGAAAACTCCCATTGAATAGGCCACCTGTGACTTCTTCTCCTTCCATATTCTGGAGAACAAAAGTGTTGTTATGTTGTACCTGTGCGATAATGAATGGACCTGACCATAATGCATCAAATTTTCCATGTTTACCTTTCTCTTGTCTCGTTGCATCCCACTTTAGAACCAGGTCCCCTGTTTTGAATATGTTTGTCTTCACCTTATTGTCAAAAGTCTCTTTTATTCTTCTCTGATGCAATTATGTTTTCTCCAACATCTGTTCTCTAGCCTGCTGCAGCTCCACTAAATGAAGAATCCTTCTGGTAAGGTCATTAGGCTCAGAATCTACCTCTTGAAGAAATTTGGCTACTAGTAATGCAAGTTGAATTGGAAAGACAACCTTAGTGCCATATACCATCTTGAAAGGAGATGTGCCAATTGATTTCTTATTGGTCACTCTATCAACCCACAAAGAGAATTTCAATTTTGAGTCCCAACCCCTTGTATTCTGTTCAAGCAACTTTTTAATAATTCTTACCAGACTTTTATTTGATGACTCGGCAAGGCCATTGCCTTATGGATAGTAAGATGTAGAATGCACTAACTGAATTCCCATGTCTTCACATAACTTCACCAAAGATTTATCATTGAATGCAACAACATTGTCTGTGACTAATCTTTTTGGGCAGCCAAATCTGGAAAATATGTGATCATATAGGAAATTTATGATTACAGTGTGATTGGCATTCCTGGTAGGAATAGCTTCAATCCACTTGGTGAAGTAGTCAGTGGTGACTAGAATCCATCTATGTTGATTGTTGTAAGGTGAATGAATCTTCCCTATGAAATCCAAACCCCATTGTTGGAAAGGGCATGTGACCACAATAGGTTTAAGGGGAAGAGATTTCAATTGCTTCTTACCTACAAACCTTTGACACCTATCACACGCCTTGACATAATCACATACATCAGAAAACAAACAAGGCCAATAATATCTGGGTCTCAAAATTTTGTGAGCAGTGGTTTTCCAAAAACGGTGTCCACCACACTCACTGCTATGAAATTATGTCATAGTCTGGACTGATTCTTCTTTGTTGATGCATCTCAAAAGTACACCTAAGGGATCTTTCCAAAATAACATCTTGTCATTTATGCAGAATTTAATGTCTTTAAGTTTTAAAGCTCTCACCTGTGTTTTTCTGATGTCTGGAGGAGCTGTAAGATTCTGCAAAAATTATATTATGTGACTATACCATTCACAGTCAGCCAAGTGAGAAGATACCTGCAAATCATAAGTGATTTTCTCTTCTGAAATATGAGACTGCATACTTTCTTCATTTACCCCCCCAAAAATTATCCCTAGCATTTTAAAATTTTCCTCTGCAAGAAGTTTGGCAAGTCCTTGGCCTTTGACAAGTTTGATTAGCTTAATCTCAATATCTAATTCAATCATTTTAGCAATCCACTTGCTTCTTTTCCCATCAATGTCAGGTTGAACCGGGACATCTTTTACAGAAATGGAAGGAACATATGCTATTACCTTGGCCTGTAGTATATAGATCCTGAAAGCTTTAAGTGATTTGATTAGTGCATAGTGTTGGTTGTGGAACCTGATTATCTTCCTAATTTAGAGGTCTTTTACTTTCAGCCATGTTTATACCCCATGAAGTATTTACACCCCAGAAGTATGTACACTCTTCCACGTGGGAGAGTGCAGAGGGGGGGTACCCCCTCTGCAGGGTCCGGGGGCAAGCGGGCCCCCAAAGGAAAAATTTCCTTGTAAATGTATATTGTAATTTCATTGTAAATATGGACCGCTCATTATAAGGTCGCAGATCTAAAGATAGAGATTATGTTAGGGTTTTTTTTCCTAGAAGGCAACCCTCTTTTATGAGGGAAATGTATTGTAGCTATGATTGATGGCAAATATTGTATTCTGAGATAGAAGACTGTGAGAGAAAGAAGAGGAAGTTATAGCAGGTTTGCTGTAGGTTGTATCCCTTCATATGCTGG
>JASDQU011440956.1:9225-21309 GCA_032191745.1 Picea mariana | reverse complement strand
TCTATAAAATATCATTGACTGATAGCTATGGTATGTTATCTTTCATTTAAAAAAAATACAAATACAATATCGTGTTCCAGGCATCAATACATGTTTTTTCTTATTTTGTCTTTATCGATACTCCTTTTTCTTATTTTGTATTTTGAGAGAGATTATTTGACCACCTGTGAAATGAATAATTATTCTGATCAAAATTGTATGGCTGATGTTATTTAATGTCTAAATACTCATAAAATTTTACATATTGACCTTTGCATACGCATGGGATCGGTGGCTGTTTTCAATAGTTAAACTTTGCCAGTGAGTGATTAAGACAAATAATTAGGAAAAATAATTTTCAACGAATGTGCTTCCGCATCGTAAAGTTCACATTTGAGAACTTTCTGGGCTGACAGGCTCATGCGAGTTGGTGGGAGTTCATTATTTCCAGAGCTCTGATCCTGCCACGTGAGTGTAATTGAAAATTGCATTAAAACCAATTAAATTGTTTAAGAAGTAAGTAGCAAAAATGATCTCTCCATCGATGAAAACCGTCCGCAAACTAAGACAACACATCTCTCTCGTTCGTGAGTTGGAAGAAAAGAAAGAACGATAAGTACAAGAAAAATAAGACGACATATCTTCTCTCGGTCGTCAGTTTGAAGAAAATGAAAGAACGATAAGTACAAGAATCGGAATTTGGATCGATTTGGGCAGCGGGTGGTATGTGGGGACCCTGGCAGAGCGCAGAAGCGGTATTGATTTATGAATGGTGTGAAGAACATTCAGCAGGCCGATTGTGGTTGAGGCGGGTTTTCCATTACCTTCAACTTCTCCTTTTCAGGTCCTGAAATAGCGACGTCGGCCGACAACTGAAAGTGTGTGGGTCATCATACATACAATGCAATGCGACTCCTCAGAGACTTGGAAAACACCAATCCCATCCCATTTCCATCATGCTCATTTTCCACCCCTTTTCATTCAAAGTTATTGCTGTAGATGAACACGAGGGGAGGCAGTAATGATAATTATGATCCAAGAAAGAATGGGCCAGGGCCTCATACTGCTGCTCATGGCAGAGGCTTGTTCCACAAAGTCGTATTGGCACATAACTTTATTTATCACTCTAACTCTATATATGGAGTTCCACAAGTATACATTTGTTATTACAAGTTTGTGTAGAGGTGGTTTTGCACTGAGATTTAACACTGTTTTTAATTGGTTAAGAGTTTGCCTTCTTCTAATAAGGGAACATGTTAATGATTCAAGGTCTACTTTTATTAAACACTATAGGATTATTTTAATAAGAAAACATGTTAATGATCCAAGATCTACCATTACTAAACACTAAAAGATTATTTTAAATAATATAATTTTCCTTGATTAAGAATGACCGATCAACTCATAACCCATATTCACATATAGTAAATAGTAATAACTATCATCACTAATTATTACTAACAACTAAATTAAAATAAATTTTACCATCTTAAATAAAAAAAACAAACAAATTCTATACACACAACATTCAAGAAAATTAACATGTACATTTTTGTTAATCCTTGTTCTATCAGTTATGTCCAACCATCTCTCCTCAACGAGTTTGTAAATCTTTCTACCCAATAATTACAAAGCTTATGATTCAAATTAATTAATGATGAATATTATCTCTTGATAAAGTGAATCAATTTCACCATCAGAACTCCAAACCTTCTCACCTCTACATTCTCCCTTGTCGACCGCCTCTTTATTGATGTCTCATTTTTCAAAGGCTCCCTTGTCGACCGCCTCTTTCTTGTTTGACAAAGAAAAAGCACGCACTCTTCACCATCTTGCTCATAAGCAAGTTGTAACACACTATTTTTCCTGGTTTATTCTTACTCATTGGATGGATGATCTTTTTTATAATTCAAAACTTGGGATTGTTGGTGTTATCTTTTTATGTTTACATTCATTTGTGTTGGTGGGTTAGAAGATAATGTTTTAGGCTTAATATTATTTGATGTGTCATTGTGATTATAACTTATATATTATTAACATGTTTATCATTGATCATTATGTTGATTTATGTTTTCTATAATTAAATAATTTGGGAAGTATTATGATGTGTACTTTTTATTGTACAACTATGTTCTTAGGACTCACACTAACTTTGGTTAGATGTGGGAGAAACACAGAAGAATGCTAAATTTGTGGTGGAAATCACATCCAAGGGAAAGGAATTTTGCTTCATCAAGATAGCCAACGAAGAGGATAACATCTTGTGAGATCTTGGAAAGGGTAATGTTGATTTAGAAAGCTTTCAATTTGGTTCCTAAGTTGATTTGGTGTTAACAGACTAAAAGAGATAAGTTTAATTAACCAAATAATCATTTAAAAGAGATTGCTTTATGGAAGCAATCTTATAACATCTCCAACATTCTTTTAGTAGTTGGAAGAGGTTGGGGATGTACCTGACCTTGAGGAGTACTAAGGCCCATTTTTTGAGCATGAAAACTAGTTTTGGACCCTTAGGACTCCATATTAAGATGCATTGTGGTATCAAAATATAAAGTGGGATTGTCCTTGAAAAAGAACCTTGCCACTAGAGGTACTACAGTATCAAGAGATGGAGTGGAAATTTATTTGTAGAAGAACCTCATTGTTAGAGGTAATGTGGTATCAAGAACTAGAGTGGGTTTCCTTGCACACCATAACCCTAAGAGGTATGGGGTTTTTGTAATTCTAGAGGCTTTTCCACCACACAATTGATGTTTTAGTTAGATCTATGATCCATTGTTGTGATTTGTTGGGAAAATTGTGTTGATCTATGTGTTCACACTTAGGGAGTGTTGCCCTATATTATCTTTAATCTTAAGTTGTGTTTCGAGGGGCATCACCTAGTTTTAGGTGTTGCATTTGTTGGGTGGAAAATCAACCCTTACATGTGATTTCCCCCTTATTGTCATTTCTACATAGATTGTTGGTTTGATCTAGGAGATGGTCATCAACAAGGCATAAGGGTATAGGTATGTGATATTTTCACTACTTATTCTATTGTTTATTTTGGTTTTGAATTACTTGGATTCAATTAAATAATCAAGCAACCATCCTCACAATTGGTTCATGTTGAGTTGGCTTGTTGCACAAGTCAAAACATAATGCTTTAACCTAGCATACGTTATATTCTCGCAATGGGATTCACATTGCTATGGTGGACGCATTAAATATCATTTTTATATACAAATGTCATTATCACTACAAATACCAAATGGGTACACATACACACACCCAAGGGGTTATCTCAACCAGTTATTACCAATGTCGAGGGGTATTTATCTAGTTATGTGATAATAGGTACATGGTTCTAATCCCCTTAGGTGAGGTGCACTAGTTTATATTGATGAGTATACTAGTGATCCAAAATGGATCTAGGAAGGCCAAAATTGAAAAGTTCTAAGAATAGTAAGAAACCAATTCCATTGTGTAGGGCTTGTCGAGATGATTCCGACCATATATTTTATTTTTTTTTCTGAAAATGGACACTGTATGCGAAAGTTATCGCGTTTTGAACTTTTTCTAAACAGGTAAAAAACATCAAAGTCAATAGTCAGAGGTCATACTGCTGACATCAACAGTATGTCAACATGATGTAGTAGGTGACATCATGATGGCATAAACAAGGTGATGTGGTAGCACCAAAGGCTGACATGTGGCAAACATATTTGGCATTTTCAGGCTGAGTTGGCATGGTACGGATTTGACACATGGACTATACGGACACTGACATGGAAATCTGTATGATGACATGGCTTAGTTACAGTATGACATGTGGTAGTACATAGTTGACTATACAATCTGACAATAGATGAGGTGGTAGGCTCTAGGCATGACACGTGGCCTATAGGCTGACTATGCAGTTGAGTTGGCATTGACTATACAGGTGACTGTGTTGATGACTGGACGTACGATGACCAATCATAGGGTCACACATGGCCCAATAAAAGGGTGCCATGTGGCACCCCGAATGAGGCCAATAAGGCCTGGTCAAAAATTTTGTTTCCTCCTCAGCAGGATTCAAACCCAGGACCTTCGGACTAGCCAACGATTTCACCAAAGAGTGTTAGCCACCTGGGCGCACATTTCACTTGTTTAAACATATGGCACATATAATATTTGAAGTGGATAAGAATGGATTTGGGGGGTTAAGCACCCCGTCAACGGGCCTAGGCCACTGACCAAGGCACCCTACACATGACCACCATTAGAAGACCTGGGACCTAAACATTTTAGCGCTTAGCACATGGCCATATGGCAGTTGTTCACACGACCAGGTGTCGACAATTTAGGGGTTGCCTAACTATTTAGCATAGTGCTCAGACACATCGTGCCTCCATGTGACCAAGAGCCCGAGGAAAAGGGGTTGGCACACTAAAAAATTGCCAAAGTGGGTTTTAACCTATGGTTTGGATATTTTTGTTGATTTTAGCGTGATTTTTATGGGATTTTGCCCATTTTTTAGGAATTGGAGCCCTTTTTGAGGCCAGATATTGGGAGGAAGTTGGGACGTGAACCCCAACAAAAATCCTACATAAACCAGAGGTTTTTGACATTCCAAGAAGGTTCAGAAATAGAAGAATGTTGAAGATTTTGAAATCTTAAGTCATTTTTATGCAGGGAAGCCATTGAGGAAGTGAACTTTGGAGGCCATTTCCGGGAGATACGCTTAGCCTTTTTCAGTGTCGTCAGTTGTGTTGGATTCTTGATATCGAGAAGAACAAAACCAGACTAGTTTGTAATCCATTTGAGATACTTCTGATTTAGTTTTCCAACATTGAATATTAATAAGCAAGCCTCCCCCACCGAGACAAAGGCCCGAAGACGTAGGAAAACTTGTGTCGAACTCTGTTATCAAGCTCGGTGTTATGGTTTTTTGTTCTTATTGTTCATTTTTTGTTCTTTATGTGTTCATATGGTTGCAACATTATTTCATTTAATCTCCTTCTTCTCTTAAATTTATGAATGGTAAATCAACTCATGCATAAACTTAACCATAGTCTTTAAAGATCCATTACAGATCAAGAGGTATTAGAGCAGGTTGACAGTTGGTTGTTTGAGTTTGCATGATTACCAGGGAAAATTTAAGTCATGGTGAAGGTGAGCTTGTAGAAGGAGATCCAGAGGTTGGATCAAGAAAGAGGACATCTCAAAGTGAGAAGATGGCATCGGAAGAAGGTCTTTCTCAAAATGAAAGAGAGTTTCAAATAAATTTCTTTGCCATGTCGGAGATGGTAAAAGTTTTGTATGATGATTACTTGGAACGGAAGAGACTGGTTCAAGGGGAATCTTCAAAGAAAGCCAAAAGTGAAGAAGGAGAGGACCCTCCAAAATCTCCTCCTTCACCTCCTTCATATTCTTCTTCTTCAAGTACAAGTTCGAATACTACTTCTTCAAGAAAACATTCTCATAAACATAAGCCTGAT
This sequence comes from Picea mariana, assembly GCA_032191745.1. Classification (NCBI taxonomy): domain Eukaryota; kingdom Viridiplantae; phylum Streptophyta; class Pinopsida; order Pinales; family Pinaceae; genus Picea; species Picea mariana. The sequence continues at coordinate 15,868 of JASDQU011440956.1, read as the reverse complement.
GTGTCATTACTTAAACTTGATGTAAAATTTTCTTTTCCTATGTATGATGGCAAAGTTAATGCTGAGAAACTTGAAAACTGGGTTAGACAGATAGAGGTATATTGTTATGTGTAGTAAATCAAATATGAGGCAACCAAAATCAGATTGGCATCACTTCGTCTTAAAGGAAGAACTCTCATCTGGTGGAAAAGTAAGATGCAACATGTTATCTCTCCATGAGTCCTTCTCAGGTTGTAAGTTTGAAGAAGAATGGTAACTTAAGGTGTGAATGTTTTTGTATTTATGATTGGATCAAATGGGATACTGACCTACTGGATATATTATCTAGATAGTCAAAGGTATATAATCAGATGAGACAATGCTTTCAAGAATCAATGATCAGAGAAATAGCTTATTGGTGGATGAAGAAAGACTATACTTATTAACCAGAACACACATGTGATGGGTCAAATAAGATAGTAAATATTACTTATTAAATCACAGTTTATGAATTGACTAAGTGAGATAATAGTCCCTAGCAATTAAGATAAACATAGATCAATAACAATCATGCAAAGTACAAAAAAGACAAAAGAATGGCAATTTGACATCAATAATGAAAGGAACTTTTGATCTGTATTATATCTATCTATATATATATATATATATATATACATGAAGGGTCTAATACAATAGAAACAGGGTCTAGTCTCCATATTCGAACCCTCGGTCTATCAAAACAACAAGATTTATAGCCTCTACAAACAATTTCCAGATCCTGAAAGAATGGATCTAGTTTGCTTGAAATAGTAAATGTATCAACAACATTTGCAAAAATAATGTATCTAGTCCATTTCTCTAAGATGATTTGTCTTGAAAATCTCTAGTCTTCATACAGCTGCTCGAAAAGAATGATGTGTCATGGAAGAGTATATGTTTCTTTTCAACAGCTCGAGGTATTCAACAGTTCATATCACCAAAAATCCCCTTTGTTCGGGCTCCAAATCTTTAAAATCTGTTTCCTATGATTTCGACGGCTCTTTTTCCCTGAAAAATGCAAGTTAGCTACCGAAAGCCCTGATTTTCGATGGCTAACTGTGTGTTGTTATGTTGATTATGCCACCAAAAATCCTGGGTTTGCCAAAAATAAAAACACTTCAAAAATGAGTCTTTTCCTCGATTGTTTGAATTAATCTTCTTACAAATTTACAACAACCTCTACTAGAACGTGCAAATCTAGGTGTGTAGGTATTCTAGTTTTCAACCTTTTGACTTTTGTCTTCGAACGCTTGGCTAATCTCCACATCTTGTTATTGTCTTTTATGATCCTCTTCTTCTTCTTCTTTTCCTTTACACTTTCAAGTGCCAATCTTTTAAAGGCTGCATTGGTTTCTACAAAATTCTTTGATAAAGTCTTATATCTGGCCTTTATCACCCTCTCTAGCACTTCTTGCTGTGCTATTTTCTCCTTCAGTTTCTTAATCTTTTGTGATTTACTAGATTTTCTATTGCTTGATGTTTCACCTTCCTCATAACCTATGAACATCTCAGTTTCTGGTGCTTACTCCATAGAAAATTCTATGTTCTGATCAATAGGGACTTCTTCTTTGTTTGACTCAGAATCAGAGTCTAAGTAGGGTAGGTTTAGCACATTTGTTTGCTTGGTCTACTGAGTTGAAGCTTGTTCTGCAACTTCCTTGAAGACCAATTTCTTCTTTGCCTTCTTGAATCTTGAGCTAGATGTTGGTTCTTCTGAGAGATCATGGGTGATGGCTCTCCTCCTCTTTAGACTGCTTTGAGGAGTTGGTATCTTTTTTCTTGATTTCCTCTTGCCTTTATCAGGTTGATTCTCTAATTCAAAACCTCCCCAAAACAAAAAGTGTTCCCATGTTCTTTCCCTCTTCCTCAATTCTTCTACAATAATCATTTTGATCAAGCCAAAATGAAACAAGGCGCTATGGATATGGTCAGGTTCAGTTTTAACCTTGTGTGACATCTTTGTCAAGCTCCTGTGAAAATATTATGGTAGATTGAGAGGAACCTTTCCTGTAAGGTGGTCCATAAGTTTGAAGTGATATAACATGGCCCTATCATATCTTCCCTCTGTAGTTATGTACAATTGTATGGCTTTGAGAAGAGCCTACCACTTCTCCTCCAGATGAGAAGTGGGGATATCCCTATTCCAAATGATGTCTTGGAATTCAGGCTTTAAATAAGGTCTAAAATCTAGATTCTTAGTGACTGTGGACTTGAACCATTTTTTCCCTGTTCTTGGCATGCATGTAGCATAGGCTATGGCTACTTCATCGACTTGTATCTCCAAAGGGCCAAATATGGATTTGTTTCCATCATATGATTTTGCAAAAGTTTCTGTGATACCCTGGTGGTATCCCTCCTGTAGATTTTCCACATAAGTGAGACAGCCTGCATCTAAGAAATATTGATGAATATCTGGATGAGATTGTAGATATTGTATATTGTCTAAATCCTTCCTGAGAAGTGGACAACCTTGTTTCTTACCCATCTGTAAAACACAAGTTAATCTATAGAAACCTAAAATAGAGAAATTACCAATGGAAAGAACCTGTTGGCGATGAAGAATGAACTTTGTATGATTAAATGGTGGGAAGAAACATTGTTTATAGGAATTCAAAATTCGTGGGATTTGAATTCAAATGATGGCCATAATGCTGATGTAGACAAAGATCTAGCGACGAGCAAGTGAAATGTAATGATGGGTGGATAAGCTTCAGATATGATAAGACATCACACCTTCACACAGGCGGCATAACCGAATTTAGAATGATTATTCCATAATTGGTGATAAGATCGTGTAAACATGCCAATCTCCCATAAAAATGGTCATCATTTATTTATGATGTGTGTACTTATTTTCCCCTTTGGACTCCTAAAGAGGCGATGCCTAAAACTGCTTCTGCACTTTTTGGGGCTCCTTCATGTTTCCAACTGTTTCTTTTGCTGCCGGAAGCTTGAATTTTCGACGACTCATCTTCAACTTTTAAACAATGGTTAGCTGCCGAAAAGGATTTTCTTTGATTTTTTGAAAGTAATCAACAAAAAATCGATTTATTTTGGAATTTATCACTTATTACCTTTACTTGGAAACTATAGACCACAAAAATTTAAATATGACATTTATTCATGACTATGCTATCACCTAAAAATAAAATAAAATGACAAATTTATTTTAGGAGATAACATCTGGCTCCTATTAAGGATGAAATCCTCCCTGTGAGGTTTCAAGAACCTTTATTGACTCAATAGCCTTCCTATCACCTAAGACTCAAAACTGATTTGACTGAGTATTCCATTGGCCATGGAGTTATTTTGAAAAACAAACTGAAAATGAAAAAATGAAAATAAATATTTATAATAGAGGAAGGCTTGAGAAATCCTCATGAGAAATAAAGTTTGAGAAAACACCCATTGAATGGGCCACCTGTGACTTCTTCTCCTTCCAGATTCTGGAGAACAAAAGTGTTGTTCTGTTGTACCTGTGCGATAATGAATGGACCTAACCACAATGAATCAAATTTTCCATGTTTACCTTTCTCTTGTCTTGTTGCATCCCACTTTAGAACCAGGACCCCTGTTTTGAAGACGTTTGCCCTCACCTTATTGTCAAAAGTCTCTTTTATTCTTCTCTGATGCAATTCTGTTTTCTCCAACATCTGTTCTCTAGCTTGCTGCAACTCCACTAAATGAAGAATCCTTCTGGTAAGGTCATTAGGCTTAGAATCTACCTCTTGAAGAAATTTGGCTACTGGTAATGCAAGTTGAATTGGAAAGACAACCTCAGTGCCATATACCAGCTTGAAAGGAGATGTGCCAATTGATTTCTTATTGGTCACTCTATCAGCCCACAAAGAGAATTTCAATTTTGAGTCCCAACCCCTTGTATTATGCTCAAGCAACTTTTTAATAATTCTTACCAGACTTTTATTTGATGACTCGGCAAGGCCATTGCCTTATGGATAGTAAGATGTAGAATGCATTAACTGAATCCCCATGTCTTCGCATAACTTCACCAAATCTTTATCATTGAATGCATCAGCATTATCTGTGATTAATCTTTTGGGCATCCAAATCTGGAAAATATGTGATCATATAGGAAATTTATGATTATAGTGTGATTGGCATTCCTGGTAGAAATATCTTCAATCCATTTAGTGAAGTATTCAGTGGTGACTAGAATCTATCTATGTTGATTGCTGTAAAGTGAATGAATCTCCCCTATGAAATCCAAACCCCATTGTTGGAAAGGGCATGTGACCACAACAGGTTTAAGGGGAAGAGATTTCAATTGCTTCTTACCTACAAACCTTTGACACCTATCACATGCCTTGACATAAGCACATACATCAGAAAACAAACAAGGCCAATAATATCCAAATCTCAAAATTTTGTGAGCAGTGGTTTTCCAATAATGGTGTCCACCACACTCACTGCTATGAAATTATGTCATAGTCTGGACTGATTCTTCTTTGTTGATGCATCTCAAAAGTACACTTGAGGGATATTTCCAAAATAACATCTTGTCATTTATTCAGAATTTAATGGCTTTAAGTTTTAAAGCTCTCACCTGTGTTTTTCTCATGTCTGGAGGAGTTGTAAGATTTTGCAAAAAATATATTATGTGACTGTACCATTCACATTCAGCCAAGTGAGAAGATAACTACAAATCATAAGTGAGTTTCTCTTCTGAAATATGAGACTACATACTTTCTTCATTTACCCCAACAAAATTTATCCCTAGCATTTTAAAATTTTCCTCTGCAAGAAGTTTGGCAAGTCCTTGGCCTCTGACAAGTTTGATTGGCTTAATCTCGATATCAAATTCAATCATTTTAGAAAGCCACTTTCTTCTCTTCCCATCAATGTCAGGTTGAACTAGGACATATTTCACACCTGGAAGGAACATATGCTATTACCTTGGCCTGTAGTATAAAGATATTGAAAGCTTTAAGTGATTTGATTAGTGCATAGTGTTGGTTGTGGAGCCTGATTATCTTCCTGATTCAGAGGTCTTTTACTTTCAACCGTATTTATACCCCATGAAGTATTTACACCCCAGAAGTATGTACACTCTTCCATGCAGGGGAGTGCAGAGGGGGGGTACCCCCTCTACGAGGTCCGGGGGCAAGAGGGGGTTCAAGGGCGAAGTCCCCGAAGGAAAAATTGCCTTGCAAATGTATATTGTAATTTCATTGTAAATCTGAACCGTTCATTATAAGGTCGCAGATCTAACGATAGAGATTATGTTAGGGTTTTTTTCCCTAGAAGGCAACCCTCTTTTATGATGGAAATGTATTGTGGCTATGATTGATGGCGAATATTGTATTCTGAGATAGGAGACTGTGAGAGAAAGAAGAGGAAGTTACAGTGGGTTTGTTGTAGGTTGTATCCCTTCATATGCTGGATAATAATAAAGGAAGGACCTGGAAATTTCTCTGGTGGATGTAGCCCACACTGGGTGAACCATGTAAATCTGTGTCTCTATTGTATTATGTATCTTCTGTGTTTTGTTTCCGCATTTGTTTTATTTTATTGCTCCACGGTCCTGTTTTTCTAACAACTGGTATCAGAGTGAAAGATAACTCGCAAGACAAGATTCTTGGTTCGAGTGGGAGCAATGTCGGAAGATAGAAAGTTTAGGGTCGAGAAATGTAATGGCCAAAACTACCAGTTATGGAAGATGCAGATGGAAGACTATTTGTATCATAAGGATCTATTCCTACCATTGGGCGAAATAACAAAGAAGTCAACGGCTACGAAGGATGAAGAATGGGAGATTCTTGACAGAAAAGCTCTAGGAACGATACGGCTGAGCCTGGCAGTGTCGGTGGCTTTCAATATTTCCAAAGAAAATACAACAAAGGTTTTGATGGATGCATTGGCCAAATTGGATGAAAAACCCTCGGCTTCCAATAAGGTATTTCTAATGAAGATATTATTTAATATGAAGATGTCAGAAGGTGGGCCTGTTGCAGATCATTTAAATGATTTTAATACGGTTACTAACCAACTAAGTTCTGTAAAAGTGGACTTTGATGATGAGGTCAGGGCTCTTATAATCTTGTGCTCATTGCCAGAAAACTGGAACGGCTTGGTCATGGTTGTAAGTAACTCTGTCTCTGGTTCAAATAATTTAAAATTTGATGATGTTGTTGGTGTTATCCTTAGTGAGGAAATGTGATGGAAAAGCATAGGTGAGACATCAGGAAATGTGTTGAACATGGAGAACAGGGGAAGACAAAAGGATAGAGGAAAGGGTTTTGGGAACTATGGGAATTCTAGGAAGGGCATATCCAAATCCAGACTTGGAAAGATAGAGTGTTGGAATTGTGGGAAGAAAGGACATCTGAAGAAAGACTGAAGAGCTCCAAATAAACAAAGAGATGGACAGCAGGAGAGAAATCAGGAAGCAAATGTAATAGGTGATGTGTTACAATATTCCTTGATTCTTTATGTAGATAATATTTCTGAGTCTTGGGTAGTATATTCAGGGGCTTCGTTTCATGCCACACCCCATAGGAAACATTTTCTATATTATGTTCAAGGTGATTTTGGATAGGTTCATTTGGGTGATGATGCACCATGAAAAATTGTTGGAATGGGAAAGGTAAAAATAAAGCAACGCAAT
>JASDQU011440955.1:0-15328 GCA_032191745.1 Picea mariana | reverse complement strand
TTGTTGAGTCCCAGATAACCTGCTGCATAATGAAGCATTTTCCCCTCATCGTCACGAAGGACAAACCCAATTCCTATCGGCCCAAGATCATTTTGACGCCCCATCAAATTTCAATTTAATAAAACACGGGGGTGGTGGGGACCAAGTGCATGAGATGATCCTGGTCCTAGTGACTCCAGTAGTCTGATTTCCATTAGTGAGGTTAAGTTTCCAGGCCAGTAGGATAGGAATATCTCCAGGATTGCAGTTTAGATCCTCCTGGGTCCACTTCCCATCTCTGATCATTTCTCGAATCAAGTTCATAATTATTCCCCAGGTTGAGAGAGGGGAGGACGATATCGAGCGAAAAATACTCTTGTTTCTTTCTTTCCATATTTTCCACATTGTGAATCTAGGTAGAAGCCGCCAGATGCAATCCAGGATTGGATTCTGATAGGAAATCGAGTCCCAATTATCCACTATGCTTATGATGCTAGCTCGATTTTTGTTGGAGCATCACATTATTTCTGCTCCCATAGCCCATATGTTCTCACTGTAGTTGCAGAGGCTAAATAGGTGCTCCATCATTTCTTCCCGTTGTTGATAGAGGGGACAGATTTAGGGGCCCACAAACCTGCACTTTCGAAGATTGTACCAAGTTAGTATGCAGTTTTGGACAATAACCCATAGGAAGATTGACACTTTCAGCCAAAATTTTGGATTCCAGATCTTGCCCCAGATGTGCTCCCTTGGTTTCTCCCGGTAGCTTTCCTATAGATGATAAGATTATTTGACTGAAAAACTTCCTGATGTGGAGTGTCCCCATTTGAGTATGTCTGGACCTTCCCTGATGTGTATTTTCCTTTAATTTGAACAGTATTTTCAGGCCTGTAGGTCTAGCTCGATCTATATGTATAGTTCATGGGGTTTCGTCTTCCAGTTGTGCCAGGGCTGCTGCCTATCATTTTATTTTCATAGATCCTTTACATGCAGGGAGTCCCCAGATTGCATTTTTTTGTGTAGGAGGATGAGGTATTCAATAGTGGTTAGAGGCGGTTCTTGTTGCCAGGAGTCTTACTAGAACAGGGAGTTTTCTGCACTCCTTATTTCCCAAAAGGAGTGTTTATGTATGAGCCTCTAATTATTCCAGGTTGTGTTCCAGAGGGGGTCCCATTTTCAAATACCCCTAGATGAAGAGAAAGGTTGGGAGGGAACTCCATTGACTAGGATAGAGAATAAAGCTGAGGAGGTGAGCCTCATGATTCAGGCCACCTAGTAGCTATCGAAACCAAAGGCCTCTAGAAGGGATCACATGTATTTCCAGTTGATTCTATCCAAATATTTGGAAAGATCAAGTTTGATAAGAATATTTAGAGTCCTTTTTGTTTTCAAAGAGTGTATGACTTCATGGGATAGGATGACGTTGTCCATGATTTTCCTACCTTCCACATAGCCAACTTGTTCCTGGGATATGATGTATGACAAAATTTGTTTGAGGCGCATAGCAATGAACTTGGTGATGATTTTGTAGATAACACTGCAGAGTGATATCGGTCTATATTTATGGGGATGTGTTACCCTTTCTTCCTTTGGGATGAGCGTGATGAAGGTGCCATTAAAGGCTGATAGAACTTGCCCTGAAGTTCTTGATTCCTCCACCACTTGCCATACTTTTTCTATAATCATTGGCCAACAGTAATCGAAGAAGTCTGTCACGAAACCATCTGGACCTAGAGTTTTACCTGGGGGCATTTCCTTAACTACGTGATCCACCTCCTCTTGAGTGATGGGCCTTGCCAGGGCTTCATTCTATTCATGTGTGACTAGGGAGGGTATGTGCATGGTGATTTTGCAGAATGTTGACACTCTATCTTCGATGGGTTCTATTAGGAGATCTTTTTAGTAGTTGGTCAGTTCCTTTGCTATCTTGTCATGGTCGCTAATGGGATTTACCTGGGCATCCTCCAATTGGGTGATAGCAAAGGAACTGACCAACTACTAAAAAGATCTCCTAATAGAACCCGNTTAGTAGTTGGTCAGTTCCTTTGCTATCTTGTCATGGTCGCTAATGGGATTTACCTGGGCATCCTCCAATTGGGTGATTCTATTAATGTATATTCGGTGCACCATGGATCGATGGACCAACTTGGTGTTCTTTTCTCCCTATTTGAGCCACTGCACTCTAGATTTTTTCCTCCATAGTATTTCCTCTTGTTCCTTTCTCTCTTCCAGTTATGCCTTGAGTTCCTCCTATTCCCTCATTAAGGTTGTCATTCTATCCCCAATGGTGAAGATCTTTTGCAACGTTTCCAGGTGTTGCTCAATTCCATGTATTATTTGCAGAATGTTCCCAAATACATTCTTATTCCATCTCTTTAGCGATGCTTTAAAGTTTTTCAGTTGTTGCTATAATTTGTACATGCAAGTGCCATGGTCTATTTCTTCTTGCGCCCACCAAGATTCTGAAAGCCTTTGGAAGTCTGGGTGAGTGAGCCAAAACTTCTTAAATTAGAAAGGTTTGATCTTAGGCATGGCTCCAATCCCAAGGCAGAGAGAAACTGTCGAGTGCTCCGAGCCTAATTTCGGGAGGATGTTGGCCTCTATGTTGGGATCCTCCAATAACAGGGATTCAGAAATGAGGAAACAATCCAGTTTGCAAGCTAGATGTTGATGCCCAGATCTGCAATTGGACCAGGTGAATATACCATTTCTAGTTTCTGTATCTACTAAATCAAGTTCATCAATGAGGCCTCAAAACTTACCGTTGTCTTTTTCAAGATGTGTGGTGCCTCCTGGCTTTTCCTCCAACATGAGGATGATGTTGAAATGAAATCGCCTCCCAATACCCAATTAGACGAACTTGTTAGTGCTTTTATAGCGACTATTCGCTTTAAAAACACTTCTTTATCTCGAGAACTTTGAGGCTCGTACGTGTTTGTGAGCATGCCTTCTTTGGTTGGCCCAATGACTTTGAAGCAGGTCGTAAGTGTGCCAACCGTTGAAAAGGGTTGTTCTATTATGACTATAGTTGGGTTCCATAATATTTTTAGGCCTCTTTCCACTCCATTGTAGTCTGTGTGAAGGGAATCACAGACTCTCTAGAAATTCCAAAATATGTCTTCCGCTTCTTCTTCAAAACATTTTGTTTCCTGTAAAAGGCAAATGTCCAGATTCTCAACATGAATATAGTCTCGTAGGGTCCTCTGCTTGGATATTCCATTGAGCCCTTTAATATTCCAATTTATGATCTTCATCATGATGAATTATGGGGTGGATGGAGATATCCAAGATCGTATTGGGAGGTAAACCAAATTGTATTGGCATGTAATCCATATCGTATTAGGTGCAATCAGATATTAGACTTCCTTTTGAGATTTTTTTACAACTTCCTTGTATTTTCAGGAATATGAAACGAGTGCTCACATATTACTATCGAGCTTAGCAAAGATTCAAGCACTGACAGAATTTTGGGACCAGAAGACATCTATAATATTTTTATGAAGAAGAGTATGGAACCAGAATATTTGTGACCATTAGGAACATTCATTGATATATGTGGAGGTTTTTCTTTACTTCTAGGTTAATGTGAATCGATTGTTATAATTCAAGCACATGTGAATTTCTTCCTTGTATTTGAGTTTATTGTGATTAATTCCCTTGTGGTTGCAATTAGATGGAGGAAAATGTTCTCGATTATAGAATAATTTTTTATTTGTTATATCTATTACAATGATGATAATGGTATTATATATTGTGTTATATTGTGATTGTAAATTCATTCTTAGTATTAATTTATTCATCTTTTTAATCACTTGCTTGATTCATCAACTTAGTAAATAGGTTAGAATAGGCTTGAATCATATAATAAACTAGGAATGTATTTAGGATTTAGAATTGTTTGAACAAGCAAGTATTTTTCCATAAAGCAATCTATTTATTTAGCAACAACCAGGGCTACATATTGGTGAATATTTCCATACTAAATGAGAGCACGTCTAATTGGAACCTGTCATGAGGAAATCTTTCCTCTTGTTGGTATGGGACATTTTTACGCGTCAACACTCCCTTTTTCCGATTCTATGATAACTTTGAAATCCCCCATCACCTAGAGACTAGGAATTCCTCTTGTTGATGAAAATTTAAGGATCACCCATAGTTCAGAAAATCCATCCCTATTGTTTGTGCCCATCCATTCTACATATTTAAAAGACTGACGCGATTTTCCTTTAAGAAGAAAATGCCACCTATGCCAAATCTACTTGGAGTTCCTTCAAAAACATGATTGAATAACCTCCAAGCCATGGATTTTACTATTTCTAGATTTAACAAGGTTCTTGGCAACTTTACTTTTACGGGTTTCTGAATTCCTATCTAGGCATATCTTATTCGGAGATAGACTTGAAAAAATAGGATTTCCTTAATTTAGATTATCATTTTGTTTCTTGCAATCCAAATTGCCCAAATTACAATACAAGGTTATGCCTTGTGACCTATCACTCATTTTACCTCGTACCATCCCTCAAAATATATTGCAAATTATGAACCTACCCACTTTCATTTACCATCAATCAACTCCATTGACTCATTCTTTACTTCTCTTGGATATGGACAAGGGACCACCAGGTGGTTTATAGTTTCCTCCTTGATATTGAGCACTATTCATCTATATGGACCCTATCATGATCTCGTCTAATAGTTGTCCTAGGTAAAAAGTTTATTAGATAAAGGAAACTAAACAAGAATACTTGTTTTAGTGGAATATTTAGTTCCTATTTAGGTTTCCACCATTTCTTATCATCTTCTTCCTCTTTCATCTTAGCCTTATATATTAAATTTGTTGTACATTTCTTAGTTGTTTTATTCTTAGAACAAATTAGTTTTCCATCCTTAATTCTAATTATTTCGTGTTTTACATTGAATAGGAATTGATTCAATTCTTTTGTTGTGTCTCCTTGAAATTCCAATTGTAAGGAAGATTGCCACCCTTGGTTCTATATTGTACTAGAGTCTAAATAAGCTACATCTCTAAAGTTGTAGAATCCCAAATTATTAATGGAATTTTTAAAGGATATGATAGTGTAGAAGTACATGATTATCCCATCCATGGATCCTCTTGAATCCTTACTCTATTACCTTTTCCAATTCTCCAAGGAATCCATTTAACGAACAATAGAAAGAATTTCACTAGTGCCTCCCATATTGTTTATGCTCCATTATGGTTATTTACTTATTTTCTTATCTAATCCTCAACATATCATAGGGATATTTATTTCACCATTGTCGTTTTTCCTGATAGACCTTCATAATTTATCATCCTTCATAGGATTATGGTTACTAAGTCTTTGACAAAAAAGGTGAAATTTATTTAGGCCCCACTTTCCAGTGTCTTTGGGATTTTTGAACTTTCTCTATCTGACCAAGGGGATCCCTTCCTTATCTCTTTTCCCTATCCATGGGAAACTAAAGCATTTTCTTCAATTTTTTCCAGTATTTTGTTTTGAATGTGTTCTAAATATAACTAGTCTACTTGGACATTTACTTCCATCCCTTTTACCTTATTTTTTTTAAGTAAAAAAGGTATTTCCTAGTATTGTTCTATTATAGTACAAAATGCCACATGTCATCAGTCTGCCACTTGTTCCAGAAAATTAGCAGAAAGCAGAACATATGGCAGACTATGATACTTTTTTTCCATAGAGTTATCCACCATCTTCCCTACCAAATGGAAACCAAAGAAGGTGGTGGATTCATGTTCTTACAAAACTATTCTAGAAGCCTAATAAAATCTAGCAACTGAGAAAATAAAACAAAATTGTAAAACTGTGACGTCCCAGTATAGAGATCTGGGCGAGAAGTGTACAAAGATCCCATTGTAAAGAACCAGAAATTAACCATTATCACTTGGGGGTGTGTCGTCTGGTGATCCAGTGAGAGGATCGTCCCTTGTCTAGAGCACGAAAGGCTTGACAGAGGTCGAGCAGGGCTGGTTAGCAGGTGCATTCGAGAATGCATCATACAACATATAAATCCTCTAACTCATGAGGGTGTCCCACTGGAGATGGTCCGCCATTTGGATCCTTAGCTCGAATATGAGCTCAACATGCTATGGGATGAAGAGAGGAGACAGAGCAGGGAAGAATTCAGGTATTGCAGAGAGTGGTGGAGGCACCAAGACTAGGTGGCCCCCCAGCACGGTGCTCCTTTCCTCCAGCTCAGTGCTAATGCCCTCCGCCTTTACTGTCTCCATTGTTGTCTCACCTTTGTCGTTGCCTTTGTTTTTGGTTTCCTGGGTAGGAACACTTGAATCCAAGTGGAGGAATTCCCATGGCAATTCCTCCTCTACGATGTAGGTGGCACCTTACATGGAAGCATGGGAACTAATACTCACTATGTGGTGGCTAGGGAGATGTAATTCATCTAGAACATTAAAGAGGATGGATTCTAAAGGAACCTAGATGGGTTCCTCTAGAATCACCTCCTCAACATATGCCATCGGTGACGTTCTAGACCTCTTCATGCACTGAGTTTAGGCTATGGACAAGGCTCGTTCTAGCTGTTGCATTCGTCTCTGTCGTGCAGTATAGCTATACCAAATAGGGTCGTGCATCAGCTTACCCCTCTCCCTTGACATGGCTATGCCAGGAGGGCTAGTAGTTCTCTGAGTAACTATGAGGAAGACCCACTGCTCACAGGTTCCTTTCGCAGAGCAAGAAAAGTGGAAGAGTGTGAGGGATAAGTGATTACAACTAGTGCCAAGCAGGAGAGTTAACCTTTGGGCTGACATGACTCACATCCTCGCCTGAGCTCTGCAATTAAACCTCAGATCCACCATAATCCTAACTTGTGGGAGCTATCCTTCCATCCTTTGCACAAAGTAGTGGTCTCTCTTCATTCAAGACTGAAGTGAAGGGAGGCAGCTTGCCATATTTATGACTTGAGGCCTAGGTAGGCTACGTGCCCTCCCATTGCCACGTGGCACCCCATTTGAGACCGAATAGTCATTTTTGGGCATGTCCATATAGCGATCTAATAGCCTGGACTATGGAGAATTTTGCACATTCCAGTGAATCAGCTCCTCCATGGAATCCACCCCCTCATTTGCTAGACAATCAGTGATTTTGTTTGCCTCCCTTTTCACATGGGAGGGGATAAGGGTGAGATTTGGTGTAAGAAGGACTTGATGTCTTCCATCAGTCCTAAGAGTATCCAACTAGGTGAGACCTCGAGTGGGTGTGATTCATGAATGATTTTAGTGATAAGCTAGATAATGATCTGGGAGTCGCCCTCCACTATAAGCTGATGAAAGTCATGATCTATTGCAAGCTTGATCCCTCTGAGGAGGCTCCAGAGCTCAACTGCATTATTTTTGTTGAGTCCCAGATAACCTGCTGCATAATGAAGAATTTTCCCCTCTTCGTCGAGAAGGACAGCCCCAATTCCTGTCAGCCCGATATTCCCTTTTAACGCCCCATCAAATTTCAATTTAATAAAACACGGGGGTGGTGTGGACCAAGTGCACGTGTTGATCATGGTCCTAGTGACTCCAGTAGTCTGATTTCCATCAGTGAGGTTAAGTTGCCAGACCTGTAGGATAGGAATATCTCCAGGATTGTAGTTTAGATCCTCTTGGGTCCACTTCCCAGCTCTGATCGTTTCTTGAATCAAGTTCATAATTATTCCCCAGGTTGAGAGAGGGGAGGAGGATCTTGAGTGAAAAATCCTCTTGTTTCTTTCTTTCTAGATTTTCCACATTGTGAATCCAAGTAGAAGCTGTCAGATGCAATCCAAGATTGGATTTTGATAGGAAATCGAGTCCCAATTATCAACTGTGCTTATGATGCTAGCTCGATTTTTGTTGGAGTGTCGCATTATTTCTACTCCCATAGCCCAGATGTTCTCACTATCGTTGCAGAGGCTGAATAGGTGCTCCATCGTTTCTTCATGTTGCTGATAGAGGGGACAGATTTAGGGGCCCATAAACATGCACTTTCGAAGATTGTACCAAGTTAGTATGTAGTTTTGGACAATAACCCATAGGAAGATTGACACTTTCAGCCAGAATTTTGGATTCCAGATCTTTCCCCAGATGTGCTCCCTTAGTTTCTCCTGGTAGCTTTCCTATAGATAATAAGATTATTTGACTGAGAAACTTCCTGATGTGGAGTGTCCCCATCTGAGTATGTCTGGACCTTCCATGATGTGTATTTTCCTTTAATTTGAACAGTATTTTCAGGCCTGTAGGTCTAGCTCCATCTATATGTATAGTTCATGGTGTTTCGTCTTCCAGCTGTGCCAAGGTTGTTGCCTATCATTTTCTTTTCATAGATCCTTTACGTGCAGGGAGTGCCTAGATTGCATTTTTTTGTGTAGGAGGATGAGGTATTCAATAGTGGTTAGAGGTGGTTCTTGTTTCCAGGAGTCTTACCAAAACAGGGAGTTTTTTGCTTTCCTTATTTCCCAAAAGGAGTGTTTCTGTATGAGCCTTTGATTATTCCACGCTGTGTTCCAGATATTGGATCCATGTACTTGGTCATTGAATCTAATTAGCTTCTCTTCTCTGGTATTGGGCGCGTATTTTATTTTCCATATTCTTTCCCAGAGTTATGTGGGGTGCTTGAGCCATCGCCACCAAATTTTTCCCCCCATTACCCGATTGATTTTCCCTGGATCTTTGAGCCCTAGTCCCCCTAAGGGTTTAGACCTATAGATTTTGTCCCATCCAACCAACGCCCACTTTGTATTTGGGTTATTCCCATGCCACAGGAAGCTACGTTGGATGTTTCTAATGGCCCTAATGATAGACTGGCGTGCTACTAGGGCAATGAAGAGGTAGGTTGGAAGAGATTGAAGAACATACTTTAAAAGAACCAGCCAAGCCACCAGGTTAAGTGATCTAAAGGTCCAATTACTGATCCTATTGGAGATAGAGAGCAACAGACTATCCCAGGAGATATTATGAGTGGTCTCTCCTGTGAGGGGAATGCCTAGATAATTCTATGGAAGGGAGCTCTTGGGGATACCCAAAATTCATGAAATGTGGTTTTGGATCGCCACTGGGGTGTTGAAGAAATAGAGTTGTGATTTATCAAGGTTTAAGGTCATTCCTGAAGCATCAATGAAATCTGTTAGGATTGAAATAATCTTGGTAAATTCCTAGGCTGTTGGTGTGTTCATCAGTAGGGTTTCATCAAAAAATTGGTTGTGGGAGGGGCCAGGTTGGATGTTGTGAAGAGGTAGTCCTTTAAGGGAACCCTCCTCAACTGAGGACTTGAGGTAGCATCCCAATCCTTTTGCCAAAATGACAAAGAGAAAGGGGCAGAGAGGGTCCCATTTTCAAATATCCCTAGATGAAGAGAAAGGTTGGGAGGGAACTCCATTGAATAGGATAGAGAATAAAGCTGAGGAGGTGAGCCTCATGATCTAGTCCACCTAGCAACTATCGAAACCAAAGTCCCCTAGGAGGGACCACATGTATTTCCAATTGATTCTATCAAAATATTTGGAAAGATCGAGTTTGATGAGCATACCTATATTCCTTGTTGTTTTCAACGAGTGTATGACTTCATGGGATAGGATGACATTGTCCATGATTTTCCTACCTTCCACATAGCCAACTTGTTCCTGGGATATGATGTACGACATAATTTGTTTGAGGCGCATAGCGATGAACTTGGTGATGATTTTGTAGATAACATTGCAGAGTGCTATCGGTCTATATTTTTGGGGATGTGCTACCCTTTCCTCCTTTGGGATGAGTGTGATGAAGGTGCCATTGATGGATAATAGAACTTGCCCTGAAGTTCTTGATTCCTCCACCACTTGCCATACTTTTTCTCTAAGCATTGGCCAACAGTAATCGAAGAAGTCTGTCGCGAAACCATCTAGACCTGGAGTATTACTTGGGGGCATTTCCTTAACTACGTGATCCACCTCCTCTTGAGTGATGGGCCTTGCCAGGGCTTCATTCTATTCATGTGTGACTAGGGAGGGTATGTGCATGGTGATTTTGCAAATTGTTGGCACTCTGTCTTCGATGGGTTCTGCTAGGAGATCTTTTTAGTAGTTGGTCATTTCCTCTACTATTTTGTCATGGTCCCTAATGGGATTTACCTGGGCATCCTCCAATTGGGTGATTCTATTAATGTATCTTCAGTGCACCATGGATTGATGGAAGAACTTGGTGTTCTTTTCTCCCTATTTGAGCCACTGCACTCTAGATTTATTACTCCATAGTATTTCCTCTTACTCCTTTCTCTCTTCCAGTTATGGCTTGAGTTCCTCCTCTTCCCTCATTAAGGTTGTCATTCTATCCTCAATGATGAATATATTTTGCAAAATTTCCAGGCATTTCTCAATTACATGTATTTTTTGTAGAATGTTCCCAAATACATTCGTATTCCATCTCTTTAGCAATGCTTTAAATTTTTTCAGTCATTGTTGGAATTTGTACATGCAAGTGCCATGGTCCATTTCTTCTTGTGCCCACCAGGACTCTGAAATCCTTTGGAAGTTTGGGTGAGTGAACCAGAACTTCTCAAATCAGAAAGGTTTGAGCTTAGGCATGGCTCCGATCTCAAGGCAGAGAGAAACTGTCCAGTGCTCCTGTCACATACTTACTACCTCAGTCAAATTTTTCGTTGCTTTCCGCAGAATCAAAACCCCCGAATTACCTATGGATGCTTAGCGTAAGATAGCTCTTTCCCTCTCCGTTCCTATGTGATCGCGGGTCATGACCACAGTTCAAATAAATGCGATGTCTTTTGTATTTCGTGCGTCGATGCTATAGTGATGTCGAATCGTTCGATTCTGTAACCGCCGAACCCCGACAGGGCTAGCGACCGATCAATAGGGACGAATCCCTACAGGGTTAGAAAAAAGCCAATGAGAACAGGCCCCGTCATACGGGTTAGTGGAGTACAGGTGGCAGAGGGGAATTGCGACGCGGTAGTCAACAGGAGAAGAAGGGGCCCCATTTCACATGCCACACTATTCCAGACCCCCTCCCCTCATTAAAGGCAGAGTGGCCAGGGGGGTCCGGAATTCACCTGAGCACCGTTGATCACATTGAATTAATCTCAACCATTCGCGAGTTGCACGTCTGATTCCGGACACCCCCCCCACCGTTAAAGGCAGAACAACAAGGGGGCTCTGGAATGAAACCTCAGCTGTAGATATAGGTAGGTGGACTCTGGCCATCCAGATCTACTCATTACTTACCTTAATGTGAATTCATGCCTCGAATTAAAGCCGACACCTCTTCCTCATATCTAACGGTCGTTACAGACCCTAAGACTCCCCGAAAGAATCTTGTCCGTTCACTGGGGTTTATCATCACGAGAGTCTGAACCCTCAACCATGGGACTCCCGAATTCTCGATCCCCGGTTCCCCAATGTGGCAAATCTTTTGACACGTAGCCTCTGTCATTCGGACGGCTTAGATCTATTCTTGGGTTTTCACCATGGAAAATCCTGAAATCTCATCATCAGGATTCCCGATTTCACGATTCCTGATTTCCCGAAATGGGTAATCTTACAACACATGGCCTTCGTCATTAAGATGACTTAGACCTATTTCGGGGTTTTCACCATGGAAAATCCTGAACTCTCATCATCATGATTCCTGATTTCGCGATTCCTGATTTCCTGAAATGGGTAATCTTACGACACGTGGCCTCCGTCATTCAGACGGCTTAGATATATTCCAGGGTTTTCACCATGGAAAATCCCGAACTCTCGTCATCAAGATTCCCGATTTCGCGATTCCTAATTTCTTGAAATGGGTAATCTTACGACATGTGGCCTCCTTCATTCGGACGACTTAGATCTATTCCAGGACGTTCATCCCTATACACTAGGGTCTTTAACCCTCGGGTCACTCCCGACAGATACAACGACTATCAGGTTTTCCAGCCGAGATCTGACAGCTCAGATTGGTTCCTACCCATGCATTCTTCCACGACTCCCTGGACATGGAAAAATTAACGGTCCAGATACTCCCATGGACCCTGGATCTCTATGGTCCTGATCTCTTCACTGTCCAGGAATACACAGAGAACAAAGGGGTAAGGCATTTAACACCCTACTTACTCCTACCAAACTAATGGTCATGCGTGACCATAGGTTTCCCGATTGAATCTCGTCCATCGATTAACACCTATCGAGGTTAAGACACTTAACACTCTATCCTCTTCCTCCGATCTGACAGTCGTGAGTGACCGTAGATCTCCCGACGGGATCTCATCCGTCGATTCGATACTTCATCCTTATGCTACCATCTAGGGTGTTCAAGAGGATTGTTCCTCCTCGTACAGGGTTACTAAGGCCTTACGCCTTCACATTCACTTTCCCGATTCTTGATGGGATTTTCAAGGAGGGTATCTCTATGGGGAGGTTCACCCAGGGTACTATCTGAGGCAGATAAGGGTATCGTCCTCCCGAGAACTAGATGTGAAGTCTGAATTAGATCAATACACATATAAATAATGATTCATGAGGACATAAGCCATACGTAGTCTTTCCATACAAATATACAACTACTAGTACTGATCAAAATACCATACAGACATTATTATAATGAAATCATTCACAGTTTCACAGCTTATGAGCATAATTATCCGAATACATATATTTCAAGATGCCAAAGGAAAAACACTTATCAGAAATAACACTAGGGGTCAAGCAACTACTGAGAGGGGTACTCATTTCCACCCAACCATAGGCTCAGCGACTCCCAACAGATTTACCACTAGCCACCCCCGAGCTGAGACCATGATGTTGTGAGACTGCATCTCCATTTTCCAGTGACCAGGAGCGAAGGTTACTCTCCTTCCTCTCTGCTATCACTTACTCTGCATATTTCCAGAGTTCTCTTCTTCCCCTCGCGTCTACCCCCAATCGCTTCCACCCCATGCCTTATCCTCTTGCGAGGTTGCATGTGGTGCGATTTCCCTCGCGTTGGTCAGTCATGATGGCTCTACGGATGGGTGGTTCACCTCCCCATCCCTCACTAATTCCTAAGGAGCCATCAACCTGCCAGCCTGCGAGACATTTAATTCGGGGCCAGTGAGCTGCTTTTGGTTCTCCGGGCTAGTGAAGTCCAAATACGATATTAATTCTTGGTGGAAGTTAATGCACCTTTCCAGGTACCTTCCACTGCCATCATGGTTTCTTTTCTGCACATCCCCTCTCAACAGTCCTACAATATAAATTCATAATGTTATTCACATTTATTGACCTTTTCCATAAGGTACATTCACATCACATATTCACATTCATGAGTTTACCACAGTTTTGGCCAGTCCAGTTAACTTTTTACAAACTGGGGAAAACATGGTGTTACAATTCCCTCCCCCTTAAAGGAACATCATCCTCAATGTTCTTATCTTTTAACATGAATTGTATGTACAGAAGTAAAAAAAATCGGATATTCTTGTCTCATGGCATCCTCCATTTCCCATGTAGCCTCATCTGGGCCAAAATGTCTCCACTACACCTTTGCCTATGCAATGGTTCGGTTCCGAAGTGGGGTTTCCTTTCTATCTAATATGCATTGGGGCTCTGGTAGAAATTCTCCATCTGGTTCCACCTGGATCACAGACCAATCAATTATATGATTAGCATCATGTACATATTTCTTCAATAATGAAACATGGAAAACATTATGTGCTTTTACTGTNAACCTCAAAGGGTCCATAATACTGGGGTGCCAACTTGGCACAAGCTCCCATTTTGAGGGAACTCCTTCTGGGCTTAATTCTGAGATATACATGGTCTTTCATTTTGAGCTCTTTTGGAGTTCTCTTTGATCAACAGAACTTTTTTTCTGATTCTAAGCGATCTTCAGATTTTGTTTTATCTGAGTCACTTGTTGTTCCATTTCTTTCAACATGTCGGGTCCAAAAGAAATCCTATTTACAGGATTACTCCAACTGACTGGAGTATTACATGGTCTACCATAGAGGACTTTGAAGGGACTCATTTTTAGGTATGCTTGGTAGCCGTTGTTGTAGGCGAATTCTACCAATGGCAGGTAGTCTTCCCATTTCCTAGGTTGATGCATTACATGCATCCTTAACATATCCTCTAATATCTGATTTACTCTTTCTATATGTCCGTCGATTTGGGGGTGATAGGCGGTGCTGAACAACAATTTGGTCTCCAATCTAGCCATCAGTGATTTCCAAAAATTAGAAGTAAATTTTGTGTCTCTATCAGACACTATCTCTTTCGGCATACCGTGCAGTCTGAATACCTCTTTCATGAATATCTGGGCGATATCTATCGCCTTGCAGGTTGATTTGACAGGGATGAAATGAGAAGACTTGCTTAGTTTATCCACCACTACCATAATGGCATCATTCTGCTTGGTTGAAGTCCGCAATCCAGTGATAAAATCCATGGAGATGGTTTCCCATTTCCATTCTGGGATGGGTAAAGGGTTTAATAGACCTGCTGGGTGTCGATGTTCTGCTTTAACCTGTTGGCATTCTATGCATTGGGCCAAATATTTGGCTATGTCTTTCTTCAATCCAGGCCATTAAAATTGTTTCCGGGTGGCAGTGATCATTTTCTGGTATCCTAGGTGACCAGTGTATGGTCTTTTATGTAGTTCATCCATAATGAACCTCTTCAAGTCGTCACAATTTGGAATGTATAGTATATCTCTATAAGTGAGAAGACCTCCTTCGGTCATCTGGTAGCCTTCATATTTTTCTCCAGCGGGTTCTTGCTATAGGTATAGGGTCACAGTCTGAACGAAGGAATCTGTTTCTTGTGCATTTTTGACTCTGTTTTTGACATCTATCTCGCAGGTACTCACCGCTGCCAGGTGAATTTTTTTCATGCTTCTTCTAAGGGCATAGGCCACCCTATTCTCTTTCCCTTTAATGTGTTTGATTTCAAAATCAAATTCGTCAAGGAGGGCCATCCATCTAGCTTGTATAGCATTGAGCTTTGGTTGATCAAACAAATACCGCAATCCACAGTGATCTGTCATAAGTACAAATTTCCTTCCTAGGAGGTAATGCCTCCACATTTTCAAGGCATGCACTATGGCAGCAAGTTCTAGATCATGAGTCACATAGTTGACTTCATGTTCATTCAATTTTTGGGATTCATAGCAGATCACACTTCCTTCCTGCATAAGGACTCCTCCGAGCCCTTCCTTACAGGCATCTGTGCACACCAGGAAGTCAGCTTCTGGATCAGCGATTTTCAACACAAGTGCATGGGTTAGTAGATGTTTCAGAGTTTGAAATCTTTCTTCACATTGTTGAGTCCATAGGAATTTTTTCCCCTTCTTCTGGAGGGCAGTGATTAGACAACCAATCTTGGAGAATCCTTTTATAAA
>JASDQU011440954.1:4822-28504 GCA_032191745.1 Picea mariana | reverse complement strand
TGCACCTTATTTCGGTGTTTGTCCTCACTGATCCAATTTGAGCTTGATCTCCAAACTCGTTCACACAACTTGATACCTACAAACCATGGACAAAAAAGAGACACAAGGAAACTCCTACTCTAGCATACTAGATTAAACAAATTCATCTACAATAGATAAGAATATGTAAAGATAAATAAACTAGAAGGAAATAGTCCAAGCATATATTAATGAGAACATTAAAAAGACACTTACAATCTGTAGATGCAGTTGCAACAGCCTCTCCAAGTCCTCCTCATCGAGCCCTTGCACGATGATCCCAAGATCATAAGTTTGATATCCAAAATTTTCCTCCTCTAAGATCATAAGTTTGATACCTCTAATATGCCCTTTAATTATCCATGGAACACCCTCATTATATAGGATTTGGAGACTTAACCAACATGGAGAGGATCACTCATCAGATCCACTAAAATGGGATCTCCAAGATATTTAGGGAGAAAATATCTCTTAAGGATTTTAAGGAGGAAATATTTCAACCATCCATGAGATGCTCAACCTCCCCTAGAAAATAGGAAACAAAATGTGAGGTGTATTCTCACACTAAACTAATTTCCTTTTCATGAATATTAATAATAATTCATGTGCACATAGTATTTTGAACTTCATATAATATATTTCTCGTCCACATTGACTAGGGATTGTGACATATGTTATTTCATGGTGTCGAGGTGTATGCGACACTTAGTAAGGTGCATATGACACTTTTATGACACTTACAACACTTATGGTGAGGTAAATAGGTGTGGAAATTTGATGTGTAAAAGTATGCCTCCTAAAGTGTGAGGTTAGATGAGAAAATGATGGCCGAAACACTTTACAATTCTTCAATGCAAGGGCGTGGAGTTGGATAAATTGGAAGAAGATGCAAACAACCATCAAACAATATTAAAATATGTTCTATTTATGAGGCTTGAATACCTATGCTTGGAATATGAGATGACTCAAAGCAAGACTGTTGAACAATACACTACGGATCCATGAAAAATATTGACTAAGGATATGGCCACCAAAGATACAATGTGGATCCATACCTCCATGACATGAACTAATTGTAGCCACAAAAAATACATAGTGGAGCTATGATATGACAAAAAATATCCATAGACCAATACAATGTGGATCTATGTGACCGTATATATATCAACATGCTCAAATGATCTCCTTCGTAACCTAGGCAAAGCAGATAACAAAGTGAATGCTCAACCCAAGGTCTTCTTCCCAATCCCTATGTGGTATGAATCTATCCATGTGAATAGATGTTTTGATGTCGAACACGGTAGAAACCACTTGATTACCAGTCATTGAGGTAAACCGTTAACAAGTGTGAGGGAAATCACCAGTGATGCCAATGACTCCCAAGGTACCCTAGTACAATCCAACGAATGTGAATACATGAGATGAAGTCGAACATTCGTGGAATCATCTGATCAGAGGTCGATGATGTAAACCTACTGTCAAAAGTGAGGAGGCCTGCCATTAAGGTATGCAGGTCCCAAGGTACTAACTGGTTTCTAAGTCTAATTCATAGATGATGTGTTGAAATCGAGAAGAAAAGACTCATTGAAGGAGGGCCTTGATGTATCCCCCATCATCGACATGAAACTGAAATAGGAAAGTGAAGTAAGATGGTGAATCAAATGAGTATGGACTAACGCAGGAAATGGAATCTGGAAATACTACAGATGCATGGTTTGAAGTGAAACTTCCCTTAAACATCATGAGGCATGACAAGTGACTTGGAAACATTGACTCGACGAGTACCAAGAATGTAATGTGATGAAAATAAGAGAACTCTTCGACTGGATGAAAAAGTATGGTGACACATGGAATTGGTATGAATCAGAGACAAGCGAATTACCCAACTATAAGATGAGACACAAACATGTGCATGTTCAAGGGTGACAAAATCTTCCATAAATAATTCTCAAAAACTTGACCCACTTCCTTTAATATTTTCCCCACCTAGATAGATGAGTACCTCTTTTTAATTTAATGAGCTCGAGGAGGGTAACACATGCTCAATATAACTCACCTTCGGTAAGTTTCTCTTCCTTTGTTTAACGAACTGGAAAAAGTAAGGGTTTGTCCCCATATGGGCCCTTCAATGTGTAGTTTAGCGAGTCCAGATAAGGAAGGACAAGGAGGACTTGGAGAGGCTGAAAAAAATCATCAAACAATATTAATATATGTTCTATTTATGAGGTAGGCATACTTATTCTCAGAATACGAGATGACTCAAAGCACGATCACCGACCAATGCACTACAGATCCATGAAAAATATTGACTAAGGATATGGCCACCAAAGATACAATGTGGATCCATACCTCCATGACATGAACTGATCGTAGCCATGAAAAATACAGAGTGGAGCTACGAGATGAAAAAACATAGCCATGAACCAATACACTTTGGATCTATGTGACAATATATATATCATCATGCTCAAATGATCTCCTTCGAATCCTCGACAAATTAGATAACAGAGTGAACTCTCAACCCAGGGTCTTCATCCCAATCCCGATGTGGTACTGTTGGCACAAGGGAAGACCCATGGTTCAGCTTTAATAGCGCACCAACAAGCCCTAACTACTGGCCCTTTTGACAACACCTACGAAGCATATGCAGTCTCACCTGAAGTAGAAATAGGGGGTTGCAGGAAACATATGTCTACAACAAGAGGAGATGCAAAGTGGATCCCAGACAACAACACACAACAATCTAGTTATTCTTCATATCCCTTAAACCTACTGCACAAGTTATGTCTCAGATCTAACACAATGATGCAATAACAATATCTCAGAAGGTAAAAGAACACAACATCAATCACATAGAACAACAAGAAATACATGGTTCACCCTCTCCCTAGGGCTACATCCAAAGAACTGCGTTTCTTGATATATTATGTGAAAACATACAGTTCTATCTACACTCTTAGCTTGCAAATCTCTCTCTCTCTCTTCTCTATCCCCCTTCCCTCTGCATCCAGCTACAGGGTTGATCTTCTCACCCAGCTGAAGATCTCACAATACATGATGCTCTCACACACAACACTTCTCTCTCACTCAATACACAATAGTATCAACAACAATGATCATCCACAATAATGACAACAACAACCACAATAACATATCCTAGGTCCTTTGGACCTTTATTTATACATTACAATGACCAACATCTAGGTGTCAAAACCCTAGATCCAAAACCCTAGATGTATAAAACCCTAGGTCAACTTGACCCTTACTTCTCGGGCTTTGCCAGCTTGTCTTTCCTTCTTTTCCGCGAGGTGCTCCAAAGCACTCGTTGATGTCTTCCTTTGCTTGCTGAGTTGTCCATGATCTATATTCATTTCTGATCTATCATCCTCGATCTTCTCATTCAACAGATAAATTTCCCTTACTTCGCTCCTTCTTTGACCACTTCGACCCAATATCAGTCAATGTGCCTTCCGCGCAGTTCGTATTTCATCTTTTCTCTTCCTTTTTCTTCACTGTCTTCTTGAATCCATAACCAAGGGCCAACAACCCCCCAACACTCACATGTGACTCATCCTGAGGCACTGGAGGTCTAAACCTTCTTTTTCTCTTCATCTTCACGCTGCGCGGAGCAGCTTGTGCTCTCTGTTCTGTTCCTCCCCTCCTTGTGCAGACTGTCTTTTCTATGTCTGGTACCTAGTTTCAACTGTACCTAGTACCTAGACCCTTATTCTTATGATTTTATTGAGAGCTGTAAAGAACATGGTTGTCATAGTCAAATTTCAAGTGGCTCCCATTTACCAAACCTTCCATCCATTCTCCCTTCAAAGTCTTCAACTGCGTAGCTCCTCCTTCTGTAACACAGGCAACCTCATATGGCCCAAGCAAATGTGTCTTGAACTTCCCTAGATGCTTCATGAACTTGCTGTCATATACCAATACCAGATCTCCTTTCTTAAAGGCTTTCTTCTTGATATGTCTGTCATGGTAGGCCTTTTCTCGTTCCTTTTGTACCCGCTAGTGAAATCCTGCAATGAATCTGTCTTCTTCTAGTTCTACCAATTGCGCAAGTCTGTCTTGTACAATGCCTATGTCATCCATATTTGTAAATGTTGCAATTCTTAAGCTAGGAACTAAATATTCCATAGGTACCACGACTTCGATACCATACACCAACTTAAAGGGAGTCTACATTTTCAGCTTCCTGCAAGTGGTTCTATAGGCCCATAATACTGCTAGTACTCTCAAATCCCAATCATATTTGTTCACACTACAAATATTCATCAACGTTGTATCCAAGATCTTATTGAAATATTCGACTGTATTATTCACTTGTGGATGGTATGAAGTTCTCTTCTGATGGTGGACTTCAAATTCCTGAGTCAAGGATTCAATAGTCTTATTAATAAAATGTGTACCTTGATCACTCATAAGAATCTTCGGGCATCCAAATTTGGTTATGATATCGTCAAATATGAATCATGCATCTGTAGTTGCACTACAGTCCTTGACTGCTCTTGCTTCTACCCATCTGTTCAAATACTCTGTCATAGTGATGATGTATCTCGCTCCTGTGCGCTTCCCTAGTGGGTTGACAGGTCCCACAAAATCAATTTCCCATCACGCAAAGGCCTGTAAAGTTAGCTGAGATGCTAGAGGCATCTCATCTCTTCTGGAAGGTTTCCCAATCCTTTGGCATACATTGCAAGCTCTTTAGTATTCCTTAGCATCTTTGTGCAAAGTGGGCCACCAGAGGCCAACTCTAAGAACCTTTTGCGCTGTTTCTTTCCCTGCATAGTGTCCTCCTACGATGCCTTCATGTGCTTCTGCCAGAATCAATGGTCTTTCTACCTCCATAACACATGTCCTCAGGATCTCATTAAGTCCCATATTATAAATCTATCCAGCTATAAGTGAAAAATCTGTAGCGTGAACTACCAGTTGTTTCTTCTGAATGACTGTATATTCGTGAGGTGCCATTCCTGTTGATAGAAACTGAACTATCTCAACGAAGTGATCATCAACCTTTATGATGGCCAACAACTATGCATCTGGCAGTGTATCCTCCATACTAGTAGGTTCCTCTCCATGCTCTAACCTAGACAAGTGGTTAGGACCCTTGTTCATTCTTCTTGGATTGAACACAATCTCAAAATCATATTCTTGGAATAACAAAAACCACATGCATATTCTTCCCCCCAACAATGGATTTTTGACTAAGTATTTCAATGCAGAGTGATCAATGAACATCTTAAAATGTCCTCCCAACAAATAGTGTCGAAACTTATGCAGCGCATACACCATGGCTAAACCTTCTCTTTCAGTGGTAGTGTAATTTATCTCAGCTATAGAGAACTTCCTTCTAGAAAAGGCTAACGAATGGTCAATATATCCTGCTCTTGGTTGTCCTAACACTGCTCCTAATGCAATATATGATGCATTAATGTGCACATGGAATTCATTACTCCAATCTGGGAAAACCAGAATGGGCGCAGTTAACATTTTTTGTTTCAGTGTGTCGAAGCTCTGTTGACATTCTTCTGACCATTGGATATGGAAATATTTATTTAATAACTTCTCCATAGGTGTTGTTATCTGTGCATAGCCCTTGATGAACTTTCTGTATTATTCCATATGTCCTGACAATAGAACCATTTGTTGGCACAGGGGTAGACCCATGGTTCAACTCTAATAACGCACCAACAAGCCCTAACTACTACCCCTTTCGGCAACACTCGCTAAGAAGATGGAGTCTCACGTGAAGTAGCAATAGGGGGTTGTAGGAAACAGATGTCTACAACCATAGGAGATGCAAAGTGGATCCCATGCAAAAACACACAACAATCTAGTTATCCTTTATCTCCCTTAAACCTACTATGCAAGTTATATCTCATATCTAACACAATGATGAAATAACAATATATCAGAAGGTAAAAGAACACAACATCAATCACGTAGAACAACACGATATACATGGTTCACCCTCTCCCTAGGGATACATCCACATAACTGCGTTTCTTTATATATTATATGAAAACATACAGTTCTATCTGTGCTCTTAGCTTGCATATATATCTCTCTCTTCTCTATCCACCCTCCCTGCACACCCAGCTGGAGGGTTGATCTTCGCACCCAATAGAAGATATCACAATACAAAATGATCTCACACACAACACTTCTCTCTCTCTAAATACACAATAGTATCAACAACAACGATCATCCAAAATAATGACAACAACAACCCCAAAAACCCATCCCAGGTCCTATGGACCTTTATTTATACATTGCAATGACCAACGTCTAGCTGTCAAAACCTCAGATCCAAAACCCTAGGTCAACTTGACCCCTACTTCCTGGGCTTCACCAGCCTGTCTTTCCTTCTTTCCCACGAGGTACTCCAAAGCACTCGTTAACGTCTTCTTGTGCTTGCTGAGTTGTCCATGATCTATCCTTCTTTCTAATCTGTCATCCTCGATCTTCTCATTCAATGGATAACTTTCCCTTACTTCACTCCTTCTTTGACCACTTCGACCCAATATCAGTCAATGTGCCTTCTGCACAGTTCGTATTTCATCTTTTCTCTTCCTTTTTCTTCGTTGTCATCCTTAATCCATAACCAAGGGCCAACAGGTATGAAACTAGCCATGTGAATAGATGTTTTGATGTCAAACATGGTAGAAACCACTTGATTATCGGTCATTGAGGTAAACTGTTAACAAGTGCGAGGGAAATCACCAGTGATGTCAATGAATCCCAAGGTACCCTAGTACAATCCAATAAATGTGAATACATGAGCTAAAGTCGAACATTCGTGGAATCATCTGATCATAGGTCAATGATGTAAACGTATTTTTGGAAGCAACGAGGCCTGGCATTGAGGCATGCAAGTCCCAAGGTACTAACTGGTTTCTAGTCTAATTCTCGGATGATGTGTTGAAGTTGATAGGAAAATACTCGTCGAAGGAGGACCTTGATGTATCCCCCATCATCGACACAAAACTGACATAGAAAAGTGATGTAAGATGGTGAATCGAAGGAGTATGGACTAACGCAGGAAATGGAAGTTGGAAATACTGCAGATGGATAGTTTGAAGTGAAACTTCCCTTGAACATGATGAGGTAATACAACTGACTTGGCAGCATTGACTCGATGACTACCAAGAAGGTAATGTGACGACAATAAGAGAAATCTTTGAATAGATGAAAAAGTATGTCGACACAAGAATTAGTATGACTCAGAGACAAGCATATTACCCAACTATAAGACGAGACACAAAAAGGTTCCATGTTCAAGGGAGACAAAATATGTTGTTGTGTTGGTTTTGTCACTTGCGTGAGAAAAACAACAACACTTGCATGTCTAGATGAGCCTGCTAGACAAGACAGAAGTTTGTGAGTGGGTTAAACAAGCCAAACACATGTAATAAACAAAGAAACAAACTAAAACAACTAAGAAATAAAAGTTAGAAAGCATGAGAAACTTAGAACCATGAGAATCAACCAATGACCAACATAATGCTACCAATGGATCAATAGATTAGTAGGTAAAACACCGTAGAGAAAAATGAGGACTTATGAGTCCCCTCTTCCTCCTTGGGAGGGATCTTGAGTTCCATAAAGGAGAGCTCTTCATACAATGGAAGAAAATGCAAATGGTGAAGAAAATAAATGCCTATTCCCTCAAGAGGTGAGTGGAATGGCCTATTGCAATGATGCTTGAAGGCTCCAAAGAGAAAAGAGGATTCTCAAGGGAGAATTCTTGAAGCATAACAATACAATGAAGATCTTATTTTCTTAGTGCACCTGTGGCTCTTATTTATAGAATTTCTTCCAGGAAAAATGTAATTGGTTCTTGGTGTGAACAAGGGGCCTTTTAGGGCATCCTCTAGTCCTTGACCAGCCTCCCATTTGGATTTTTCTCAAATATGAGGGTCAAATCATGTTGGGAGATGGTCCATAAGTGGTTGAGGGGCCGATAAGATCCATAAATGTGCCATTCATAGAAGTTCGTGGATTTTCTCGTACATAGTCGTGCACTTGGTGCATTGTGTGCATTGAGGGATTTGTTGGCTCACACACACTGCGCACTGTGTGCACGCTTCCTTTGGTAAATTTGTGCATGTTAATTTTTGACCCAATTGTATAGTTTTTTTCCTTTTGAATGCATTTTAGTGTTGTAGGTGAACTAATGGTTGTTGGCATTGCTGTTTTTCTTTAATCATTTACGTGCAATGTTGCAGACGATATTTCAATGATAATAAATGCTCCCTGATGTGTGAGGTTAGGATCATACATATAGCTGAAATACAACAATGTTTATTTTACTGAGAGTGCCATTGTAATGAAGAGTGCTGAGAAGAACTGAAAGAGCGATCCACCATAGGGAGAGGGAAAACCGTGGGACCCAAACATTTCTCTAGGGAGAAAAAAGAAAATCTGTGTATAAACAAGGCGGGCATGCCCCATGCTTGTGTCATGTAACCAAAATGTGAGACTGTAACTGAAGATTTATGTTGATGTAGATAAATGAAGTGCTCTAGGGGGCGGTTGATAATGATAGATGACAGTTCTGAATGGTGAACGGACTATGAAGTGAGACAAGGATGACTGTAAGAATTGTCGATGACTCGTAGGCATTGATGGCCTAACAAATTCAAAGGTCTTCAGATAGTATGAAACAACTGCAATAGTCGTATAGTAAGGCCCACCATAACATAAGAGTTTGCTGAAGTCAAATGATATGGGGGTCAACGGAATTAGAGAGCAATGATGATTCTCTCTGTGTCGTCCGAGACTCCTCATTGTAAGGTAATGAGAGTCAAGATACTGCCACCCTTCTGGAAACTATGCTGGTGTCGACAAAAAGGGAGACGTGACTCCAACAATCAAAGGGCTTTGTGAACCACTGAGATGATATTAGGTACTGACGGGTAACATGAATGAAGTCAAGATGTGGTGAGACTCAAGACTGCCCTTGGTTAGGGAGTTTTGAAGGATTATTGGCAACAACCGTAAAATTGGATCTAGTGTCAGGGGGACGACTAGATATGGGCTTAAATTGTGCCATAGGCTAACAAAGTGGAAAAACTCAGGGATCATGGGTACATGGACTTGGGATACTCAGGGTTTGTGAACAATGTCGGTATGAAAAAAGTATGGATTCCCCAACCAAGGGCGACATGGGTTTCTTTTCCAGGAAAAAAGAAGGCCATCAAGGGTGATGACGAAAAGCTAAGTAAATGCTGAAAAACAAAGGTTTTTTACAATTACCAAATAAATAAAGAATAATTTGGGTTGAAGATCATGATATAGAAATGGGTGCCCCAGTAAAATATGGCTTGGCCTGTGAGGGCACAAGTTGTGAGAGAGAACTGGTGGAGGGTGGGGGCCCCATGGGTGGGTTTCTGTATTAGGTAAATGGATGGAGGACAATCTGTAGATGGGAAAACTGACGGTGGATGAGATGGAGGGCTAATGATACTGCGGAGGTGTAGTCAATAGAACTGATATGATATGACCTAGGAGTCCATTGGGAAAGATAACAATATGATAAGAAGAAGTATGTGGTTCATTCTTAGAAGTGCATAAGACTATTGAGACTCCCATCCCTAGGGGATGAAATCAGCATGGGTGTCAAGTGGCCAAGGGGAACTATGAATGGGACAACTCATGTGAGGGAGAGTGCCACTGGGTGACAGTACCCAAATGCAATAGAGGTGAAGGTACTGTAGAGATGAATGTAAGGACCCTAAAGGTAAATGTCAGAGGGTATGACTGGGAGATGCAATTTATTTTTAGAGGGAATAATTGCATGCCAGTGTCGAACATATACCTGAAGGGGTTGTGTCACTTGCGGAAAAAGTACCTACACACATGAAAACTAAATACCCGATGTGAACAATATCTGATGATAAAGAACATATAATAGTTATTTGATAAAATTTGAACATGAGCATGCGTATCTAAATGTGACCTGAGAAAAATGCCCCTCCGGGGCCAAGTGCAGAAGATAGCTCGGGGAATATGAATGTGTAGATAGTGGGACCAAGATCTTGTGAATGAGAAAAGATAAAAAAACAGAGGCTCTGGGCTCCTGTAACTGAGTGTGGAAGTTTGGAAAAAGGGACTATATATGGATGGTGGGTCCATAATTCCACCTCATTGGTACCCGATGTTGTAGTTGAATTGACGAGAGTATTCTGAGGATATTTGGAGATTATGGGAGCACGAGTTGACTGATACGGGAGTGGCGAGAGACAGGTTAGTGGTCCTATCCTCTTTCATCATGTGAAATTTGTAGAATGTGGGTAGGGCCTATACAGAGGGTCGTACAGGGGTGTTTTTTGGGTAGGGTCCCACCTGTGCATGGGAAAAGGAGGAATACCTGCGTGCATGTCCATGAGTATAGTCCATTTTCCCATGCATAGTGTGCGGTTGGGCTTGACACAAATGCACATGGTAGCATGGGGAGGAAAAATAGAGGCATGCATGGGATGCACGCCTATGTGATTGACAGTTGCACACGATGTACAACTATTTCTCAAACAACTGTGCATTAGTGCGCAGCTGTGAAGAGAACAGGTGCTCACACGTGCACACCTATATGGGTGACAGCTATGCATTGATGCATGAATATTTTTCCAACAACTGCGCATGAGTGCGCAACTGTGCACAAAATAGGCATGCATATGTGTGCACCTTTCTGGGTGAAAGCTGCCCACTGGAGGCAAGGCTAAGGGTTTTGAAAATTTGAATTTTTTGATGCTTTTTATGGATGATGAGGCTGGCCAAGTGTTTTTGTGTGGATGCAGGTGATAATCATACTACGATTCCTATGCACCGGAGAGAGTGGGACTGGGACCACCTACGAGAGGTAGTGAGATAGAAGTCAGGAGTATGGAGACACTTGGTATCCTACGGTTTTCTCAAGTTCTTCGAATGCTCGATGATACGGTTGCAAGATTTCCTGCTTCAGTATCTAATTGTTATGTGGAGAACTGATTTGAAGTGCTTCATAGTGAGATGAAATCAAATAACATTCTCGGTTGCTTCTTGGCGGGGCTCCCATTCCATGGGATGGCCCTTCCTATGGAACCCCAGTTGTCAGGGGACGAGCGAGTGGGTGACTTGGTGGCTCTCCATTGCAAGGGGCTGCACCCGATGTTGGGCTCGGTCATCTAGATCGAGGACCTCCTGACAGAGTGCATCACCTCTATGGTGGTGAGGATCTATGGATCCTTGGGGAATCAATGGATCACTGGAGGTCAGTTGAGGATCGTGGAGTGGGTCCTTGATGGGGAAATTTTTTCCTAGGGGTTGATGCTGTACACAAGGATGTTGGGGTAGGTTGATCGGTGTTGAAGATCTGACTCTGGTGACTTTGGGTCGCTTCTGGTGGCCCAGTTTCTAGAGAGGGTGCCTCTGTTGCACCCTAGGATTCTGCTTGAGACTACAGGGCCACGAGAGCCGCGACTGATGCAGTGGGCCCATGTGATAGCTCGACACGGGGGTGGAGATGGTGTCAATTACTTCACGACCACTATGGAGTGAGTATGGTGACATATGCCACATGTGATACTGAGGTATCCATATGTTGGCATGGATTACTGACATGAACCAGATATGATGATTCCTCCTAGGGAGGACTGGGATGTTCAAGGTATGTTTTTGGATTATGTTTTTTGATTTTGATAGCTATCATTTGATTACATATATGTATTTGTGGATGCTGACACTGTATTTAGTGTTTTTTTGCAGATATGGGACCCCGAGGTCATGAGGCAGAGATGGTCAGGCAGCCAACTTTCCTAGGAACAATGAGACCACCGCTTGCAGATCCATAGGTGGGACAGAGGCGGAGATGAGATGACACTAGTGTTGAACCAATGCATGAGTTGTAGGCAGAGGCCAAAGTGATGGTAGAGAACCTGCGTCACTGTTTCAAGCAAGTGTTGCAGGGAATACCTGAGGCTACATGGGCCCATATCCAGGATGAGGAGGTCCTAGAGCATTGTGTAGGTATATCGGTGAAGTGGTGGACCCAAATCCATCATGCAACAATAGCGGGGGAAACAATGATTGGTTGACTTCCCCTTGGACCTGGAGGGCCCCCAGCTGGGGGGGTGCCTCCAGTTGATGGAGGACCTGGGGGGAGCTCTAGGGGCACCATGAGTGTCAGATTATGTATTTATAGGCTTCGGAACCCATTTTGTATAGGGTAGTTGATACCCATTTTGTATAGGGTAGTGGATACCCGATTTTGCACCTATAGTGGGAAATATAAGAGAATGCTAAGGTGACGAATGTGGCAGTGACTGGCCTCAACAAGGAGACCAATGATGGAGTATTCATATTGGTTGTTGGTGGCCAAGCCCAAACATATGCCACTGGAGTGGAGCAGTACATGTGAGGGGGTATATAGGGACTAAGTGGCTGAAGTGAGATTCTGGGTCCAGTGGCTAGCACCATCAGTGTAACTGATGTGGTGGGCTGATGAATGATGCATCTGTCAATAAAACAGATGATAGATCATACATGAGGACTAGTGCTGAAAAATGAGACTAAAAACTCTACAAATGTGTACAAAGAAAAACCTAAGGTAGGATGGCTACGCTTAGGCGTAAAAATTATTTAAGTACAACCCATTGACAGGTTCTTTGAGAGGGTATCCTTCTGGAGAGGATAGGAAATATGCACCTTAGTGAGGCAGTGTTGGATGATGTTGGGTGCATGCCATAATGACTCGAATTTCCCATGGTTGAGAGTATCATGGGTGATATCATAGGTGAGGATTAGATCTCCTTCGTTGAATGAGAGAAGGCTGACATGGGGGTCGAAGGTGGCTTTGGACCATATTTTAGCTACCTCATTGTTCTGTAATGAAGATCAACGATCTTCATCCAACGAATCTAAGGTCAACAAGCGCTGCTCCATTGGAGCAGTGTCAGGTAATAGCTCAAAGGAAGTGCGTAACATGGGGATTTCGCACTCGATAGGGAGGGTGGCTTCAATCCCATGGATGAGGTGGAACAGTGTAAAACCAATGGTAGTTTTGAATGCCGTGCGATAGGCCCATAACGTGGAAAATAACATATGATGCCAGTTGGTCTTATGTTTGTTGATGGTACGTTGTAGCATGGTTTTGTGGATTTTTTTGACAACCTTGATTTGTCTGTTGGACTGAGGGTAATATGGGGAGGAAAACTCATGGGAGAATCCTAACTTTGAGGAGAGTTCCACAAAGGTCTCATTCTCAATTTTTTTACCATGATCATACACTAACTATAGTGGGACTCTAAATCGAGTAATGACATGGTTGAAGAAAAAACACGTTGTTGTGTCAAAAATGTTGTTGAAAGTGGGCATGGTTCAACCCATTTGGTAAAGTAATCCACTGCCATGACAATGTACTTGTGTCCATTACTGGATGGAGGATGGAAAGTCATGAATTTTATGCCCCATTTATATAAGGGGCCGACGGTGATGACTAGATGTAGAAGAGATGGTGGCACTTGTGCTTTGTTTGCATAAAGCTGGCATTTGTCGCATCGCTTGAAAGCATGGATGAAGTCATGAAACAACGTGGGCTAGAAGTACCCTTCCCGAATGATTTTTTGGGTGGTGGACATACCTGAGAGGTGACCACCGCAAGTGCCTCTCTGGAAATTGTTGAAGACTCTGTCTGCTTCGTCGATGGTCAGACATCGACGAAGAATGGTGTCAACCCCTCATCGATAGAGGACATCTTTGATGAGGAGATATTGAGGGGCCTGATGGAGAATGCGTCGATGTTCGTCTTGAGAGAGGTGAGACCCAAAATTTTGTGTGCAAAGGTAGACGAGAAGGTCATTATACTAGGGGTCATCGGATGGGATGAAGAAGAGGTGTTTGTCGGGAAAATCCGTGTTGACGGGGGATGCTTTAACATCCGAGGGAAAAGCCGTAATGAGTTCAGAGAGGACAAGAACTTTCTTGCTTTTGGGAGTTGAGAAATATAGGTGGTATTCCTGGAGGATAAGGATCCATCGGAAAAATTTACCATTAATTTTTTGTCGACAAAGGAAGTATTGCATGGGGTTGGAATCTGTGACAACCTTGGTAGTTTGAAGCAGGATATAATAGCACAATTTTTGGACTACGAGGGCGAGTTTATCATCATGATTATACTTCAAGGGTGGCCTTGAAAGGTTTTTACTAATTTAGTAAATGACATGCTCATGCCCATCATCCCCTAATTGGACGAGGACTCCTGCTACTGAAACAACTAAGGCATACAACTAGAGGATGTAATCGCGATCATAGTCTGGGGGACTAATCAAAGGGGCATTGGATAAGGAGGATTTTAAATCATCAAAAGCAGTTTGAGAATGTTCATCCCATTGAAATGGGATATCATGTCACAGTAGGTGGAGGAAACCATGCGTGCGAGTGGCGTAGACTGGGAAAAAGCAACGTAAAAAATTGGTTTTGCCTTGCAAGATCTACAGTTGGCGTAAATTCCTAGGTGGTGGAATTTCTATGATAGCTTGGACCTTGAGGGGGTCTAAAGTGATGCCATGTTGGGAGACAATGAACCCAAGAAGGCATTCGAACGTGATGCAAAATACGCACTTGAGGGGGTTCAAGCGGATATTGTACTGGTGACATCGTTGGAAAATGATGCAGAGGTCGTCTAAATGTTGAGTTCTCTTTTTGGATCGATAAGTGAGGTCATCCAAATAAGAAAGGATGATGAGATCAAGATCATGGAAAACATAGGTCATGGCCCATTGAAATGTAGAACTTGCATTCTTAAGTCCAAAAGGCATGACGCGATAAGCAAAGGTACCCCAAGGGTAGTAAAAGTGGTTTTATACTGATGTACTAGATGGATTTGAATTTGATTGTAGTCAAAGAACCCATCCATAAAGGACAATGCCTCGTGGCTGGCACAGTCATCGATAATTTGGTCGATGAAAGGGGTTGGAAAGCTGTCTTTGGGACAAGCATGGTTGAGATCGTGAAAGTTGGTGCAGATGTGAATATTTACCTATTTTTTGTTAACATGGATGAGTTTGGAGATCCACGAAGTGTATGCAATGGGGTAAATGAACCCAACAGTGCGTAACTTGTTAATTTCGGATTTGATAGCCACAACTTTGGATGGGTGAAGGGGGGCATTGATTTTGGCGAATTGGGGCAGCATTTGGCGAAGTGTCGATGCGATGTTCGACTATAGACAGATCAAGGCTAGGCATATCCGTATATGAATAGGAAAAAATATCCTGGTATTCCTAAAAGAGAGATTTATAAGAAGTGAGTTCTTCAAGGGAGCATGCAACACCAATGGTGATTTCTTCTATGATTCCTAGTTTAATGGAAATGTCGATTTTGACTGTGGGGGATATGTTGGCCATGTTGCCTTCTTCAAAATCATTTGGGGCAGGGATAGGGTTGTTGAACCCGTCTATATGCCTCGAAGGAATAAAATCGTTGGTTTTGATTGCACATATGGAGGCTTGGGTAGGAGGATGAAAGGCATCCTATGAGAGAAAAATGCTCAATGATGAAGTGCATTCCATGGGAAATTGGGGGTCGTGATTTCCTCAAGGATATCTTCGTCGTAGTGAAAAATTTGATAATAGAGGGGGTATTGGGAGGTGACAGGGGGAACTGTCAAAGTGTGATTGTATTCAAATGGCGAGGATGTGGAATGGATATCATGGATAGGGTGTGAGGGACCGCTGGACATAAAGTGATGTATCGATACTGTGGAGGGGACCTTGTTTTCTCAGGGACTGATGCCGAAATATATTGAATATCAGTAATGTGATCCTTATTAGCGAGTGGATGAGAGGGATTAGGTTGAGATGTCTGGCATATTGCGACTAATGTATGGTGAAACTGAGGTAGAGCTGGACAATGATGAGTGTAGTGGCCATATTATGAGAATATGGCACAAGCAAATTTGGTTCGCATTCATTTATTTCCTGCAGTGGAGGATTCCGTAGTAGTTGTGGATGTACTTGGTGGAGTGGTTAAAATGTGGTTTCTCGAGGGAGTTGGATCATATTGCGTAACTCAAGAAGAGTAGGACATATATTAGTGGGGTGTACTTATCTTTCACATAGTGCACAAGGAGGTTGAACTCGGGGAGGAAGTGGATTTGTGGGCTCTTTCTTATTTTTTCTGCCCCCAGCAGTGGCAGTGGTGCCAATAGTTGGTGGTGAGGGTGGTGCAGTCGAAGCCTATACTGGAATCTCCATTGGT
This sequence comes from Picea mariana, assembly GCA_032191745.1. Lineage (NCBI taxonomy): Eukaryota > Viridiplantae > Streptophyta > Pinopsida > Pinales > Pinaceae > Picea > Picea mariana. The sequence goes on along the minus strand of JASDQU011440954.1, from coordinate 12,241 downwards.
ATTCCCTCTGTATGAGGAGGGAGAGATGGTTGAGGAACCATCGCGGGTGGATGAAGATACCATAAAAAGGATGGAAAACACCATGTTAGGAATAGTAAGGGTTGCAACTACCTAGAAATATTGGACTCCAGGTGGTGGGTAGAAGAAGGGAATTTGGGTAATGTCGTGGGAGACTATCTCCCAAACTGGGATTTTCCCCTGGAAGGGGGGGAAATTAGGTATAAGTGGTGCAACAGAGTTCTCCGGGAGCTCCTGAGGTAGTAGTTCTTCCACTAGTGGAACTTCTATGTGGGGATAAGCCTCAATGGGAGGAGTGTTGGATCCGATATCGGTTTCATTAGAATATGCTACACACAGTTGTGCTAAAGGGTGTAGGAGAGGTGGTGCTCCATGATATTCCCCAGCAAGGATGGGTCCTTGAAAATATGGGACCCATGTCAATGAGCGAATAAGCATCTAAGCTAGCGCGAACAAGGGGAAGAATGTTATCGATGTTGACAGAATGGTTAGACTCATAATGTGTAATTTGGTTGATGGTGATGGTTTTCCCATTGTGTGGGAACATCATCGTTCAAAACACAGAAGAGGCTACCACCTTCATAGCGTACATGTAGCTACGTCCAAACAAGATATTTTAATCGACTGGGGCATCGATAAATTCAATGTCGATGAGGATGGTTATTCCCCCAAGTTCGATGGGGAAATTTTGGAAGAGCCCTTCAGGGGACGATGGACGACCATCATAGGCTCTTAAGGTGATTCCAGATGGTACTAGCTTAGGTGATTTGAGTTTTTTCCATATGAATTTGGACATGATGCATGCAGATGCACCTTCATCGATGATACACCAATGAACTATGATGTTTCTTATATTAACTGGTATCTAGAAAGCTAAAAGGGTAGGGAGGCATGGTTCTCCACTATCTAGATCAAAGGTGATGAGTCATGTATCAGTTGGATCGACTGCCCTCAAGGTGGAAAACAAGGATTTCCACTAAGTTTGACAAGTTTGGAGGAAATCCGATACAGACATGGCTGCAGGAGACTGTGCTAAGTCATTGAATAGGCTATAATTATGGGTTTCCCTAGCATGAGGGTTATGTACATTCCATCGTAATGACATATGAGGTATACGAGGGTTTGGTTCAGTGTTAGGGAGTGGAATCATCAATGGTGGTTCAGTTGTAGCTGGAGCCGTTTCTGATGTGGTTGGGGTATATATAGGGGGAACACCATACCGACCACCACGTTTTTTCAAAAGAATCTCTTCTTCGCTAGAAAGAAGGATGTTGCGATCAGTGAGATTTCCAGGGTGAATGGGAACTGGGTTTTGATACTACCCGATTTGGGGTGGGGCAGGGTGTACTTCCTATTGGGTATTCATCACACCTTGGTGTGGAATAGGGTTTTTCAAAACAACTAGAGGTGGTTGTTGCAAGTAGTGTTTTGGGTCCTACTGAGGGGTAGGCGCCGCTGGAGGATATTGTGCATTCATGGACTCTTTCATCCATTTGAAGTCGACAATTTGGGGACAATGGTGAGTATAGTTTCCATACTCATCACAAAGAGCGCAAGGGAAGTTCGTTCTAAGATTGTTGTTGTTATTCCCTTGGTGTTTGTTGTTATTGTCTCCTTGAGGGTTTTGGTTGCCTTGATTCTGGTTTCCCCCAACGAGATGGTTTTGTTGGGGGTTATTTCCTCTTGGTCCCGGGTTATTATTGTTTTGGTTTTTCCCTTTATTTTTGGCATTATTCGGCTGATGGGATAGATTTTTCTTATTCAAATATTCAAAAGCCTTAAGCTGTTGAATGGGAGAGGGATGAAAAAAGTTAACGTCGGGCCGTTAGCATGTGGTTGTCCATGTGGAGGAGAAACCGGCTGTGGAGGACCAGGAAATGGAAAATATGGATTGTTTTGTAGAGATGATCCATATGGCGTATAGGAAGTTGAAGTACTGTTGGTAGCAGGCCGAAATGGGAAAGAAGGCATGCACGAAGAAGAATGATAGCTGGAAGAGAAATCGTGGGAAAGAAATCATGCAGGAGGAAAGTGACAACTAACAAGAAGCACAGGACATGCGCATGCAAGAAGGAGGCGACAACTGGAAAGAAACAATGAATGCATGTGAAGAAGGAAGACCTAATGATAGAAAAGTTAGGGTTTTTGGTAAGAGTTTTTTTGTAAATGGATGAAGAGCCCGATAGATATAAATATAGAAAAGCAGGTATCAAAGAGAGGTTGGTTCGAAGGTTCAGAGTTCAGAGATTAGGAAGTTAGGAGATTTTGCGAAGGTTGAGCTTCCACTTTATGTAATATTTTGATAAGAGAATTACTTGGAATGAGAGAGCTAAGCGGGAGGTAGATCTCGATGATCAGATCATAGGCTAAGGAGCCTAGTACGATATAGTTTGCCTCACAAAGATCTTGCCAATCTAAGAATAATTGTAAGCGCGAGACGTGAGAATTGTAGAACTATCATAATAAGAGAGCCAAAAGCCAAATATTTGTGGACGTAGCCCCGAGAGGGGGTGAAACATGGTAATACCTATGTGATGTGATGAATGAATGCATATCTCCACTTACTTTTGTTATTTAAATGATAAATGTGATGAATGAATGAGTTATTATTCTATTTAGTTCATTTCTATTACGCTGTTGAATTCTGAAAGTCAGATAATAGTAAGTTGTAATATAAATCATAAGCAATGGATTAGAATGAAGACCCTCTATCTCCTAATAAATCCTAGGTTGTAAACACCTGAGTCTTACAGCCACTCATAAAATCTATATCGGGTGAGACTGCATAGTGCATTCTTTGTGCTATGTTGCCTTATGGTTCACCAGAAGGGTCGATAGTTTTAGGCTTTTTTGGTACCCTGAAAGATACGAGCCTTGGGTCAGTAGTGCAACATTTTTTGGTAGGCTAAAGATCAACAAATGGTTATGTTGTCATTGTAAAAGGAACAAGAAAGGGTTGAGTAGATGGGATAGAACACATGTGGACAAAAATGAGCGAAACTAGAAGATTGTTGAGTCACTAGAAGGGAATGTTGAGACTGTGGAACCCCATGAAAGTAGAAATCAAAGGCTGGTCGAGAACTAAAGAGCTAGAGTTTTCCTAGAAAGATAATAGAAACCCTAGCTTGATGCCTCACAAATATTTGGATAAATATGTGTTTACGGATTTACATGAAGTCTTTTTCTATGATTTTCATCACCTATTGCAGGAGTGGTTACTAAGGTTGAAAGATAACCATGCGACGAATTGGATCCGACAGCTAGATTGGACCCCAATACAGATTGACCAGTTATAACATGTGAAAACAAAATTCACCCGCACAGTCGACTTTTGGCTTGATAGTATTGTGGTAGGCTTCATCACAGATTTTGCAGTTGACACAGAGAATTCATACGGCACGATAGAGAAGGAATTTCTACATGGACCTCGTGGAAGGTACATTCGATCACTGTATAATTTGATTAAAATACTGCTATATAACAAAGGTGTAATGACGATGGAAGCAAACAACTAAAGTTCCCTGCGTGCATGGGGGAAGGGGGGAAGTACTGACAGAGGGAAGGATAAATGGCTGAAGGAGAGGATAAAGGAAAGAAGGAGGAGGAATTCTTGGACCCGATATTGATGGATGAATACCAACTTAAGTGGATCTTGGCATCACCTGGAATGAAGTGTAGTGGAGCACCCTACCAATATAAGGTGAATACCAAGAAAAGAGCCGTAGCCATGAGGGAGGGCTTGGCTAGCAATGAATAAGAGGTAGAGGATATCCGAGCTATGGATCAGATTGAGGAAATCCTGCGCATAACCTATGAGAGGAAAACAAGAGGCCCAAGAATAGGAGGAGAAGATAGCCACCCTTTTCGTATTAATGTCAGTGTGGAACCCATAAACCCATGTGTGACTAATACACCAAAGAGAACATCACCGTTTAGAAAACTGAAGTTTGGAGGAAGTCCGATAGCAAGAATCACATCTACCACAGGAGAAACGAATGGAGGAGCTAGTTCAGGCAGTACCAGTCAAGTATCTACATCGTGTGGCGAAGGTAGAAATTCAATATTTAGAATGGTAGGACATGACCCCACGATTAGATTACCAGAATTATGAGGAGAAGCAGCAGAAGACCTGAAGAATCATTTGTTCATTTGTGAAAAGATCTCGGAGGCAAAATATATCATGGATGAAGATACCAAACTTGCGCAGCTAGCGGTCACACTAAGAGACCACGCACTAGACTAGTACATGAGTCTAGACACAAACAATGCTCCTAGGATGACGATGACACTAGTAGACATCAATAAGCTACTAATTAATGATTTCTAGAAGCTGAGCTCAGAGGAACAATACATGAATGAAATGATTGAGGTTCGACAGAAGCCAAGAGAGTCTACATGGGAGATTGACCAAAGATTTAAGCAATTGAAGGGAAAGTTAAAATACCTTATGAGATGCAGCACCAACATCTGTTTTCAAATCACTACTCCCACATATGAAATAACCCTTATGACAATAGAAGTTTCAAACCCAGGCTGAGGTGCTACAAGCATCCTTGTGGAAGAGAAACAATACTAACAGAGGGACCCAACCATTGAAGAATTGAAGGAGGATTTGAAGAACCTCACATTTCAGTTGAATCAGAATAAGAACAAGGACAAACGAGAAGCTGTTTGGTGCACCACATGCATGACATAAGGACACCACAAGAACGAATGTCCAACATTCGCACAGTATATGGAAATAGGCATGCCAAACCCACTCCCACAGGAAGGAATGTGGTGCGAAATATGCAAGAAATTGGGTCACTACCCTTATCACTGCACGATGATGCAAAAGTACCAGACAATTCCCTATATTTCTTATTGCACTTTTTGTAAGTTTGTAGGCCACGATGACAAAGATTGCAGAAATATGGAGTTGATGAAGGAGAGAACATCGGATGCCTACAGGGTACAGACTGAAATAATGACTGGGCAAGCAACGCCACAGTTCAATCAAGCCCCAACTCCATACCATACTGCACAACAACAGTACAACACTGTGCAACAACCATACAACAATACACAACCAGAGTACAACCCGATGCAACCCCAATATAATACCACGCAGTACAACTAGGAATCACCATATAACGCACCAAGAGGGAAAAAAGAAGGCCATTGAGGAGGTGGATGAGCCAGAGGAGGCTTCATACGTGGTAGAGGACCAGTCACATGTCATAATTTTTAGCAATCGGGACATTATGCAAGGGAATGCCCATTGCTGCCAGCAACTTGTATGTATTGTCGTGCATCAGATCACGAGACAGAGGAATGCCCAACATTGTTAGTAAAGATCTAGGAAAAAAGGAACCAGAACAATCAGAATGTTCAATGGATTTCAGTCGAAGCAAGGGAGGATGGAAAAAATATCAACATAGTCACCTGAGGAGGAACGAAGACAGGAAACGACACAGTTCGACAAGAACCTGCATAGAACCAATGGGTAAGGAAGAACACCGAACCAAGGAAGCACTTCAATGCACCTAAAGAAAAGGAGGCTTTTAAGGAAGCTAGACAAGAATTTCAGAAGAAGGACACCACGCCGACTTCTATTACGCAACCAGCCCATGAAGCCCCAGAATACGAAATGCCACCATCATTAGATCATACCAAAGGAATGTCACTCAAGGGACAAGTACTATCAAAGACTTTTTGCATTCATGTATCCAAATATTAAGTGATCCTTCATCTATGAAAATATTGCAAAACATCTTAGAGAAATGTAGCAACGAGATAGAACAAAAGCTAGAACCAAAAATTGTCAATCACCTACACACAAGGAGAAGAAAAAGTAGGGAATTCAGATTGAATGCCAACATTGGGGATTTCAATATGGGAGATATCATACCAGACCTAGGATCCGAAGTAAATGTACTACCCAACAAAACCTGGCAATGCATGGGAAAACCAACCTTGGGATATTTGAATGTCCAACTAAAACTAGCCAACCAACATAGAGTCCTACCGATCGGGAGGCTGAAGGGCGTAATGGTAGATCTTGATGGTGTGCGCACCAAAGAAGATTTTGAGGTTATCTAAATAGTATATGGCACAAAACCATACCCGAAACTACTCGGTCAGGACTGGGCATTTGAAAACCATACCATAATTAATTTGAAGACAAGAAAGATGACATTTCAATCCAAAGATTATAGGATTATAGCACCACTGGATCCATCAGAAGGGGAAAGGTTTGTAGAACCCACTTTCCTAGACTTAGAGGAAATTATCCAGTTGTACAGGACAACTGCGCATGAGGAGGATTATGTAAACCCAACTACAGATGGGGTACTCAGTTGGCGCAGTATTATGTCATGCGCTACAGATTCAGACACCAGTTTAGAAAACTGGCAGCAGAGACTACATGAAGTATCCACGAGAAGATGCATAAGAATAGACTGCGCAGTGTGATGGATATGCATAGAAATCGCAGAACCACCCAGTTTCCATGGGCTTAATGATTTGGAAACATTCTTGACATAATATGAAGATGAAGTATTAGAGAACCAGAGGCTACTAGCACTAGAATTAGCACTTAAGGCCACACCCATTAGATGGTGGGGCGAACACAAGGAGACCATCACAAACTGGTACCAATGTAAAAGGCTACTGTGCATAAGGTTTGGTGCAACACAGAAAAATAACAAACAACAGAAATATGAAGGTTTCGGGACACCAGCGAAACACATGAGGGAGTGCAAAACGCTGTGGAAATTGACACCACCTGAGGAATGGCCTCACCACTTTATTCATACATTAGAAGGCATACTAGTGAACTGGTATACAGATCAGGAACTGCACAAAGGAACTACAACATGGGCGACTTCGTAGAAAAACTTTACCACCACTTTCTCATTCGAGCATGAGAACCCCAACATAGATGCATCTCTAAAATGAATCAGAGGAGTCATATTCATTGAGCAACCAACAGTAGAACTTATTACTGAAGAGAAGCAATGAAATAAACATACAGTCAAGGAACTACTGTCATGTTACCGGGTATAGGAGGACATACCTGACGAAGAGAACCCACGCAACATTCAGATTGCAGAAGTAGAAGGCGAAAGAGACGTGAAGGGACCACAAATATAATCTGAAGTTAGTTTCATGCCAATCAAGGTAAATAAAGTTAACATCGGTACAACAGAACATCCCAAAATGGTCAGCATTGGAGACTACTAGGATGACCCAACAATGGAAAGTATTACAGAACTATTGCACGAATACAAAAAATTATTTCCTACAACATTTACAGAGATGAAAGGTATAGCAGGTGAACTAGGAGAAATGAAAATACCTCTTAGACCCGAAGCGAGACTGATCAGACAATGACTATATAGACTGAACCCTAAATATAAA
>JASDQU011440953.1:3802-23643 GCA_032191745.1 Picea mariana | reverse complement strand
AACTGTAGATGCAAATTCCTCCCCTCATTTATATTTTTATTTTCCTAACCTGTAACCCCACATCCCACATTTTGCGTCCTCTAAAATGACCTTATGTTAATCAATTTGCACTCCCATACTTAGACAATTTCACAACACAATATCACCTTTCTCGATGACATTTATTCTCCCATCGCCACATCAACCGTCACTCGTATGAATTGAATACTATTATTAAGGGGTTCAATTTTCATAAAATCCTTCCCATAAATCTTAAATCAAGCCATACAATTAGAAACTTTGAACTAAGAGCTACAACATTTGATAATCAAGGCAATATTGTTATGATATTTAGACACTTAGGAGTTAGTTAAGATCAACTTGGTCTAATGTGTCATTAGGTAAAAGTGTGTTTCTTTAGTATGCATTTGTAGTTAGGTGGTTCGACGGTCATGATATGTTCTCGACATAGAGTGATCTGACAGATCATATTCTCCTCGATATTAACAGCTACATTGATTCGTGGATTAACGCATGATTGGTACATCATCTCTATTTAAAGAGAATGGAGGGCCATTTTTCGATGATTGATTATGGGAAACTCTCATGTAAATCCCTCTGTAATCTTTTTCTTTTTCATTAATAAATTTCTCTAAGTGGCCACGTTGGTTAGGGTCGTGGATGTTTCCCCGTAGGGGTTTTACCATGTCAAAACATCGGTATTTTAAACTTTGATTTGGTTGTGTGAGTGGTTACTAAAGGTGTTCCTCCTCTGTTGGAATATATTTGTTGTTGAACATAGTATCATAGCACATTTTAAGACCTACTCCCGTTGTAGATCGAGATCGTGAAGTTGTGTTGTCACATCTATGGTTTTTACCATTTTTGTACATTTCTGGGCTAAGAGGACTATTCCATTTCATCCAGAGCGCTCATTTCAAGTAGGAATTATTTTTTTTTCACTCGAAAAGGTTTATGTTTTCCCAATGTATGGCTATTTCAGTCAGATCCGGAGGTATAAAGCTCGAATACACCCTTTTTAAAAAAATTGCAGAGACAATATTTTGGTTTTCTGTTTTTCATTTCCAAGTTATTGCTCTTTTTTATCCATGTATGCTCTTTTTCCTATGTCCTTTTTACACATTATTTTGGTCATCATAGTGATCCATTGACAAACATGTGTTCATGTTCCCAAAAGAGCCTATCTTCATGGGAAAGGTGACTGGATTTCTCTTCCAAAAAACCTTATTAAGGAAGGTCATTGTAGGTTGCACCATAAGTAGGATGTGACGATGCCTAGTTGTCGCCCTCTTCCCGAAAGATGGTTTGTGACATCTCCGCAAGTTGCTCTATGCCTGGGGTGTGACGATGTCAAAAGGCTAAGAAATGGTCAAACTTCGCAAAATTTCTAGAAGGGGATCTTCTGGAATACGAGGTGGCATCCATATGGTTGGGATCCTACTCGCTTCTCTGATTTGGTGGGATCATCCTAATATCTTCAAACCGTCTCTCTTTCCCCTATATAAAGAGGGATTTCTCATGGAAAAGGCTAAGGTTGATTCAATCAAGATTATTATTGAATAGGCTAAGAATTGGATGAGGAATTCTACTTCAGTTCATACTTGAGGGCTTCATTTTAGTTTATCAAGTCATGGTGGATCTTCTCCATTCAAGGTTGGAGCAAGTGTGTGTTTTGGAGAAAAGGGTCATCGAAAGGGGACCTTGCAACATCAAGGATTTGGTTGTAATCTCCACTTTCACTTTAATATAATACAGTGATATGTTTCTTTCCCATAAAACTCATATCGTTTTATTGTATGATTCCTTGATCACATACATAGGTTTTCTTTGAGTATGCTATATTGCTTTCACTTTGGTTGGCTTGTGTTCCCTTGCAGATCCAATATCATAGGAGCACCGGAGTGGAGTTAGGATGACAACGACAAGAGGAAGTGATATTTAAATGGTATGTTGCCCATCTCTTGTTTGATAGTAAACTCAATGAATAGAACTTAGGGAAAGCGTCATGTCATGTTCTATTTTGTTCTAGATCTAGGTGGATCTAGGGAGATCTGTTTATGTCTGCATTTACTGATAAGTCCCACAAAAAAATTGGCAACCATATTGGGGATGAAATGACCTCCTTTTCATTTTTTGCTTCCCATTTTCCTTTAGCCTTCCTTCGTCTAGTATTTTTCATTCTCTGAGTTTGTGGGTGATCCATCTAGACTCCCTAGGTTTAGAAGTTCCTTTAGATTTTTTTTCTTTCTTCCAATTTCTCCAAATTTACAGAGATCATCGCATTGTACCTCACTGACAGCCTGTGACGACCTTGAGAAATCACCCTTTTCTTAGCCAATCCAGTGCGATGAAGTCGCACTCTGATTTTCCAGTGGCCTACGATGACCTTTGCTCATTGCACTATGTCCCATTCCCAGCCTGTAATGACTCCTATAGTTTTTTATGCAGTGAGTCATTATGTCTTTTACCACCTAGATTTGTCTTAGAATCTTTTGGTGAACTTCCTATTCCCATGTTTGATTGATTCCTGAGTCTAAAGTTTGCTTCTGGTCGGTTTTCATTTATTGAAAGACTTTCTTTGCATTTTGAAAGTTTTTTCTTTTGCTCATTGTCACAATGCTATAATCTCGGATCTTCATATGGGTGCATGTTTGACAAAAAATCTTTGGTTTGTTTTAATTTTTGATTTATTTTTGTTAGATTGTTTGTTGATTAAGAGAACACTTTTTTCTTTCTTATGTCAAAATTTTTTCTTGTCTTTTCATTTTCGTTTGTATTACGAACTTGATTTGGGAATTGTGTTGATAATGTCTTGATTTTCTTGGATTACATTTTCTTTCCGTTATCACACCTCTGATTTTGTCTTGGAAAGGAAGAACTGAATTTATTTATTCTTTTAGTAATCTCTTATAAGAAAATTTTTACATTCAAAATATTGATAAAGAGAAGAAATTGGAAAATTTATAGTTCATGATTGTTTGGAATTGTGTTCATTTGGAATTAAGGAATTGAACTTTGTAGTTTGTTGTACTTCAAAAGAAATACCCTTTCCCTACTGTAACTAGAGTTAATTGAATTGAAAATTGCACATTCATCTCTTTTTGCATATTATTGGGTCAAAGTCACATGAACATCAACAGTTTCACTTCCATCTCCTTTTTTGAGTAAGCAACAGCCTCTAAAATACAACGTAAATTTAAAATTCATTAGTAACTTTTATTTTCTAGGGATCGTTTTCACCAATATTAGCTAGGATAGCGCTTTGGAATAGGTTGTAAGGCACACTCTCCAAAGCATCAAAAAACACAATAGTATATTATGATAGGGAGAGTTCAAATCCAATTACTACATTTTGTCCTGGGAAGCCCTTCTCACATAAGGGTCAAACCTGAGGTCGCATCAAGACTGGCAGAGTTACTCACCCTACTTTGTTTGTTTTGGTGTAGATATTGTGCGTATTATGGGGGTCGCTTGAAGGTATACCCACAATGATGAGTGGAAGACTTTTGAGTTGATTTCGGGCTAGATACCCTACCTTTGCGCATGGGTTGGACTGTCAATTGTTTCCCTAAGCACCATTGTTGTAGTTGGTAACCTTAGTATCTTATCTCTTTAGGGTTTTTACACAAGGTGACTGTGAAGGGGAAAGTCTTCATGGTACCCGGAATCGACGTTGACCAAACTCACTCGGGCTCCTTAGAGGGTATACCCATGATTATGTGTGGGAGCTTGCACCAAGGTGTAAGTCCATTAAGAAGGTCGTCAATGTAAATTTTCCACCTGCTTATCCAAACCCCTTCTTGTCTTGATTTCACGACGTTGGATTTCATCACCAACTAGTGAATTCGAAATGAGAAGGTTTGTTTTCTTGGTTTGATTCCTAGATTTTATTAGTGAGGATTGTTTGTTTCCTCTAGTCGACCATAGATTTCTTTAGTTCTTTTCTTGTCTCAAGCAACATCGGACTTTGTTGTTAACGTAGGATGCAAGGATTACCCCAGGAAGATCCAGCGGGATACCAACCTTTGCCTCCTAACTCACTAGAAGTCTCTCCAGAGGGAGTATTCAACAACGAGGTAGCTTCTAAAGTTGGAAGCACACACACTTTAGAAGGATTTCAAATTGTTTCAGACTCTTTAGAGGAATTTAGACTTCCCCCTCTTAGGCCAGATGCGCATATACTTCGCATGAACTCAGCTGGAGAAATTGTTGTTGTTGATAATACTGAAGTACCTATTGAACCTAACACGAGATCTGGAGTAGAGGATCCACTTTTTCAAAGTGAACCATTTAGGACCCCGGATCACACTGCTAGAAATTCCATTCCTAGTTCAGTCCCTTTGACAGTGCGTGATCTTTACGGTAACCTAGGAGCGAGTCTTGATCAACCTATGGAATCACAAGTGCCTGGGATGCTTGTTACTGATACGATACCCTTAGACCATTTTATTGGTACTATCAGTAGTGTCGCCATCGTTTCAGACCAATTGATGATTGGTTCTCACTCGATTCCTACTTTTCATATGACTCATTCTACTATGGTTCCACAAGCTACCACGATTCCTACCAAAAAAGTGGTTATCTCTCAAGCTCCAATTGGGAAACCACTTCCACCTAGACAAGATGTATCACTTCCCCCTGGGTATAGAGCTCTGAATGTTTCCATTGTTATCCCTACCCAGGTTCCATCTAGAGGTTTTGGGTTTTTTGTCCCTCCTGGGTATAATTCTCTTGTTGTTTTAATTCCTACACCTTCCCAAGTTCTCTCCGGAGGGCCTTCTGTTCCTCCTCCACCTTTGCTTGGAGGAACTGACCCTAGTGGCTCCAATCCAATTACAGGAATCAATCATTCGTTCACTTCTAGTTTCCAGATTCCTGTTAGAGGTCAACATCAAGTTGGGGGGCAGCCTTAATTTGGGGATCAACCTCAGATTCGGGCACAACCTAAACTTGGGGGGAAACCTTAGGTTTGAGTCTATAACCCACTTTATGGATAGAATGCACCTATGTTGCAATTTCTACCTTGGAACCTTGCTTTCCAAGGAAATATACAAATTTCTAGGGGGAAACATCCTCAAGTTAACTCTTTTCTACTCCCTAACCTCGGCCAACCATATCCAGGTTCCTCGAATCCCATTTGGGGTCAGAACGTTCAACCTAGTGTTCCTTTCCAAGGAAACATCTCTAATCAACCCAATCCTATGGGCTACACTCCTCTAAATCCTCCACAACCGAATCTGTTAGGACTGTCTCCTTATTTGCAGACTCCTTATGGTCCTACTAGTATACCTACGGGGCTTCCCCCTCAAAACTACTAGTTTCCACAAGTGAATCGACAGTTACCTTTCCTGGCCACTTTGGATTTATCTGATCTGTCTAGGATTTTGAATGATCCTATCTTGCATTCTCCTTATTGGCCCGTCATACCGGCCAAGTTACAGTCTGACATTCCTAAATTTGATGGTCGAGCAGGAGAAGTTCCTAATAATCATGTTATGACTTTTCATTTGTGGTGTTAATCCAACTCCTTGATGGTTGACTCCATCATATTATGACTTTTCTAATGGAATCTCATGGGCTCGACAAAAAAATGGTACATCCAGTTACCACAAGGATTATTCAATGAATTTAAAACCCTATCCATGGCCCTTTTGACACATTACCAGTTGTTGATTCGATACGAGACGAGAACCAAAATTTTGATTTCTTTCAAGAAATCCTCATCCACTCATATTTTTTATCACATCCATGAGTGGAGGAGGAGAATACGTTTAATCAAATTTCCCCTCCCTGATCAACTATTGGCCGAGTGGTTTACCAAATCACTCATTGGACCTATCGCTCATGATGTTTCCATGGGTGGTGTTGTCACTAAAGAGTAGGATATTATTCGTGCTCAGTATATCGATCTAGTTTATTCGCAAACGGGAACACTTTACGATTTGATCCCTAACACTCTTTGTCCTTCCACAAACCCTACCCCAAAACCTCCAACAACATCTCATGTTGTTGATGGTGTAATCGACACCTTTCACACTGAGACCAAGTTGATGCACGCCTTTTAAACCAATCCCAAATCCAATAATTCTAATGCACAAAACACTTCTTCTCTTACTCCTTCAATGGTAAGACTGCAAAAGTTAATTTTGTTCAATCCATGCCCACCGGAAAGAATCAAAATAAAAAGAAAGGAAAGGGTAATAACAAGGAGGACAAGAATAATAATCCATAATTTGATAAATCCAAAACACAAACCGATGATGAGAAAGACAAACGTAGGCCTCATTACCCCTACCTTATTTGTCCTGCCGATCATTACATGAAAGATTTTCGAAGACGTTCCAAGGTTACTAAGTTCCTCCAAGGGACCGGAAAACCTTCTACACCTGTCGTTTTGTCACAACCTTTCCCTTCTTAGCAGCAATCCCAACTGGTCATTCATGACCAAGCTACTCCTTCTACCTATTCTTATGTCCTTATGTGTATTGGTGACTCTAAAAAGAACAAAATTGCAGTCACAACTTGAGCCAAGGATTACTCTTCGTTAAAAGAGAAAGTTGATGATGTACCACCTTCGTTGGTTCAACCTTCTCCTCCAGTTTCAACCCCAAACAGTCCTCTTAATATTGAAAGACTGGGTCTCGATACATTCCTTCGCCCTCCTCCTAAGGGCATTGTTCGAAATTTTGTGTTGAATCCTCATGTACGTGCTGCACAAAACTACAGTATTTTAGAAGACCTTGTGCAAGCACCCTCTGCGATGTCATCTCTCGAAGTCCTTTAAAGTTTTCATGCTCAACGAAAGGCATTGTTAAAGTCCATCGATGAAATTGATCCCACAAATACTAATTTAACAATATTTGACTTGGAAGATCACGTTCCAAGGCTCCCTCCTAAGTTATCATTTCAGATCCAAGTTGTTGTTGAAAACAAGAATATCTATAGAACTGTTATTAATGAGGGAGCCTCGAATTGCATTATGTTTGTTACTTGTTGGAAAGCCATTGGCTCTCCTACCCTCACTGAATCACAAAATACCCTTAAGGACTTCAATGGTATGTACTTTAAACCCTACGGTGTTCTTTCGTCGTTGTCTATTACGTTGCAAGGTAAATCAGTCAATGCCAAGGTTGAGATATTTGATGCACCTCTTGATTATAACCTTTTACTTGGTTGTAGATGTATTGATTCCATGTGTGCAGTTGTGTCTACCCTTTTCCTTTTGTTATGTTTCCCGCACCAAGGAAAGTTCATTACTGTAGACCAACTGGCCTTCTTTAATGTTGATTCATGTACTGGCAACGTTCTGTTTATTTCAAAGAAACCCCCTAGTTACGAGAATGTCGGAGTGGGTGTATTGAAAGATTCATATTTTATGGGTACATTTCCAATCCTACCAGCCGATATTCCCCCTCCTTTTGTTTCCTCTATTAACATCATATCCACCAACGTTCGTGAAACCCCTGAGTCATACGACCCATGGGCAGTACCTATCCCTGGTGATTACTCTCGTTACAGAGACAAGACGCCTCTAAGTCTGGTCGAATCTGCTTAACAAGCTATTCAATCATTAGAGACTCATGTTCTACTGACGAGATCCATGAGTATAAATCCCATTTCCAAGAATTTTGTGATGTTTTCTCTTGGAGTTATGAAGAGATGCCACGTATCGATCATGATATTGTTGTACATGAGATTAAGACATACCTGGATGCTAAACTCGTTCGGCAGAGACTTATCCTAGTACACCCATGCAAAGTTGTTGCTATCAAGCTTGAATTTGAAAAACTTCTTAAAGTTATCTTTATCTATCTCGTGGATTTGACTAATTGGGTATCCCATCTAGTTCCGGTGAATAAGAAACAAGGTACCATTCGCGTCTTTGTAGATTACAGGGACATAAATAAATTTTGTCCTAAGGAAAATTACCCAACCCCTTTCGTCGACCAGATCATTGTTGACTGTGCCAACATCAAAATATTCTCTTTGATGGATGGTTTCTCTGGCTATAATCAAATTAATAGTTTACCCATGGACCAACACAAGACCGCTTTTATTTTCCCTTGGGGGACCTTTGCCTACCGTAAATTACCCTTTGGTCTCAAGAACATTGGCACAACTTGTCAGAGTGCTATGTCTTATGCTTTCCATGATATTAAGCACATCGTGCAACCATATCTTGACGATCTATCGGCTCATTCCATGTGTTTTCAAGATCACCTGACGCATTTGAGGGCCATTTTAGTACATTGTCGTTATTGTCGTATCTGCTTAAATCCACACAAATGCATTTTTTGTGTGGATTCCAATAGACTACTTGGTTATATTGTGTCTATACATGAGATTCGATTAGACCCCTTGAAGGTTGAGTATATCCTTAATTTACCTCCTCCTTCCACTTTACGCTAGCTCCAAAGTTTGCAAGGGAAGGAAATTTTTTTATGTCGTTTCATCCCCAATTATGCTGAACTGGAGAAATTATTCACACGGATACTTAAGAAAGGTTATGAGTTCATATGGGACGATACTCCGAACAAAGCCTTCGAAGATTTTAAAAATTCCTTAACTCGTACACCATTATTGTTTCCCCCTGACTATAGCCGAGATTACTTCCTCTACTTAGCTACTTCAGACTCTACCATTTCCATGGCCTTAGTCCAAGATGATGATTTACATGATGAACATGTGATATATTATTTGAGTTGGAGTCTCACAACCACTGAGACCAAATACCTCCATGTGGAGAAACTGGCCTTCGCAACTGTGCAAGTTTTCCAACGTTTTCGTCATTATATCTTATTACGTCGGACCACTATTATTTCCGATTGAAACCCTATGCAACATATCCTCACCTGAAAATTGCTAGGGGGAAAGTACTCCAAATGGATAGTGATTCTCCAGGAGTTTGATTTAGATTTTGAACGCGCTAAGTCTAAGAAATATTTGGTTTTCCCCGAACTGATATGTGACCTTCCCTCCACTGACACAAAAAATGTGGCAGAGGATTCCTTACCTAGCAAATCCATTTTTCTGATTATTTTTTATGACGTATGGTATAGAGATATCATCATCTATCTCCAGACTCAAACGTTTTGGCCCTATCTATCTAGTACGGATTGTCATCGTATATGGTATCAAGACCGCCAATACATCATTCTTGGTGACTCCCTTTAGCATCGCGGTCTTGACTCCATTTTTAAACGATGTCTCACTTACGATGAAGCTGAGAAAGGTTTGAATGTATGTCACTCCGGAGCATGTGGCGGTCATATGTCTGGGTATGCCACTGCCCAAAAGATCTTACGAGGGAGTTATTTTTGGTCTTCTTTATTTAAGGAATGCATTACTACTGTTCACAAATGCCATTCTTTCCAAACTTATAATAACAAGAGAAGATCTCATCCTGCTCCTTTACATCATGTAGTTTCTATTGGTCCATTTGTCAAATGGGCTATTGACTTTATGACATGTAACCCTCACTCGGTCGGGGGGCATGGATACATCATTGTAGTTGTGGACTACTTCACTAAATGGGCCAAGGCGATGCCTACATTTGATAACACCGGGAGAACTGCAGCATTGTTCATATTCAATCATATCATTACTCGGTTTGGTATCCCTTAGGCTATCGTTACCGATCACGGTAGCCATTTTCGAAATTTTATGATGTCTGAACTTACTGAAAAGTTGGGTCTTCGCCATGAAAACTCAACCCCCTCTTACCCATAGGCCAATGGCCAGGTTGAAGAAATCAACAAAGTTCTCAATACTATGCTTTGACGGATGATAGGAATTCATAAGACAACTTGGAAGATGATGTTGTTCTCAGCATTATGGGCCTATCGGAAATTTGTTAAGTCTTCCACGGGATTTACACCTTTCCAGCTAGTTTATGGTATCGAGGTTATCTTTTCGATTGAATGTGAAATATCATCTTTGAAACTGGCCATCAAAATTCTCCCTAATACCTTTGCCGAAGAAGAGCGTCTTTAGTAGTTGATGAAATTAGATGAAACCCATCGTGATGTCGCCCTAGTTATTAAAACTCATAAGAAACGTGTTAAATCCCAATACGACAAGCATGTCAACCCATGTGTTTTTTTTTGAAGGTGATCTTGTTCTCCTTTACGAGTAGGATCATGATTTGCTAGGGGATGATAAATTCGAGGCCATGTGGCGAGGTCCTTACATTGTCAAACGTGTGTTGGAGAAGGGAGCTTATGATCTAGTTGATTATGATGGAATCCCTTTGAGTGAGCCCCGAAATGGGATTTACTTAAAGAAGTACTATGCTTAAGTCATTTTTTCATGAGCGCTTGTACTTTTATTGTATCATACTCGTGTGTGCTTTTTCGTTGTTTGGTTTCGACCTTCAGCTGCTTACCTTGCATTGTGTTTGGTTTTCATATGTTGGTGTCTTCACTACCCTACACTGGCTTCGTTGATGGTGCTAGTCACAATACTCAGAACTTAGCATCTACTGCTTGGGAAATTTACGCACCTACAGATGCGTTGGTTAATCTACATGGTGTTTTCCTTGCTCATGCAACTAAAAATATCACGTAATATAGTGCAGTCATAGAATTATTGACCGATGTTGTTTCACTTGGAATCTGGCGTCTCGTTGTACGACTCGATTCGTAGTTAGTATTCCTATAGTTGAGTAACGTCTACTCCATTCGAATTCCTACGTTATTAAGGGTATATTTACGAATTCGCCTCTTGGAACGTCATTTTGATTACATTGAATATCAACACATTGCTAGATGTCTAAATACATTAACAAATGCATTGGCTAATTATGTGTTAGATAGACATTTGAGAAATTTATAAAATCCAATCACACTTTGTATATACAACAAGTAAGCCGGTAGAAGCCTCATATATATATAACAATAAAAGTTTTACAAAAAGTGTTTTTTTTCGAAGGCCAAAATATAAAAAATGTGAAGCACATGGTTTTATATACAAATATACAATCAAGAATGTTGCTCATGATAACATGCGACTGTCTGTGCTACTCTACGGAGCAGTTGACCGATGGAAGTAGATACACCCACTGTGTGGTGCTGATAACACCTCGAGATATCATCAATAGAGGCATTTGGGAGGTCCACCGTCATCCCCTCCAAGTTTTGTTCTATATCCTCGTAGTCAGCAGTGGCTAATCCTATTACCTCAACTCTCTCCCCTTGCCTCTAGATGGGGGATGAACCTGGAGGTCGATGAGGTCCCACATCTACATCACCAAAGATATTTTTGATTAGTCATCAGATAAAAAAAATAAAAAACATTTCATATTAAAAATCACAAAAACATTATAAAAACAAAATGTACTTCTTACCTATGTTCCCCCATTGAGAACATTCAAGAAGAACCAAGTCTAGATCACTTCAGAATTCTAAGACAACATATGCGTAGTCATCTACCATAAGCATATGAGGCATCAACCAATAAAATAAAATGTTATTATACCTAACGATAGGCCCAATCACGTGTCATTCCATGAGGTTGACCCACCTCTTCATTATTGGATCCTTTGGAGAAGGTATGCCCCACTCCACCTGTAGGCATAAGTTTGGAACCCTCTCAGGGAAGAAGGACACCAAAATCAACTCGTATTTGAATTTTTTCAGGTCACCTCTGCTCCACCTTGTGAACTGTTTTTTCATGCTTCTAAAAACCCGTCACTCCAGTTGAAAACTCGGGGCTCCATGCATTCTAGCACATACTACAAATCCCTCTGAAGATCCATATCGAGAGCTACACTCCTTTCTATGCACATGATGGTGTATAGGATAGTCTATAAAGGTAAGTCACGGACATCTCTTATAGCGACTTTGTCACTATTCTTCTAAGTACTGGGCACGCAATGTGCATTGATATAGTGGCTCATAGTTCCGCCTCCTCCTCTACTACCTGTCAGCGTAACTGGACACCCACAGCGAGATAACCCGGTCAAGAAGTAGATATCCTCAATATCTATCTCAAGAATTTGAGTTCCCACACGGAATATCTGCTGGTCCACATCCCACATGTGAACTAAGTATTCGAGCAACCTCAACTGGGCCCTCATGCCCTAGATCTTGAATAATTTTAGTATTCCACACTATCGGAGGGAATTTACTGTTCGCGAGTCATTACCGACAAAGTAATATTCATCCTTATGATCTCTTTCTCTCCATTCCAACATTCTTACCATAGAAAACCTAAAATGGAACATAAAAGAGGGATTGGCATATTCATCTTTTCCCTAGAAACTTTTTATTGGAAAATATATCTAAAAACATTTTTTGGTTTGCACACATCGCAGGCTAGGATACCCATATAGTGCGGAGTCATCATAGTGAAGCATAAAGGTTTCCTGTGATGACCTTGGGTCATCACAGGGCACGATATAGGGGGCCTGCAACAACCTCCATGCATGGGTACCCTATAAAAATTAACTCTAAAATCCATTTCTAACCAATGAAAAGGAAAAATGAATCCATGAAAAGTTGAAGGAGATGAAAATTACCTGTCCTCCGAAGACCATTCACCAAATGATCAACCGTGCCTCCCGTAATCCGTAGTGGAAACTTGAGGTAAAATGGGGTTTTTGGAACAAAGTTTGGGTGGAGTAACAATGAAATGGTAAAAAGAAGTTATTACCCATTCTTATTACTTTTTTACTTTTTCATTGTTGTTTTATATATATTTTATATTTTCCACCTAAACCCTAATGTTTTAACGACATTTCAAGTGTTTGATTTTTTGCAGGTGAGAAATCTAGGAGTGGAATATTCAACAAGGATACATATTTTGGGTTTTCCTTTATATATTTTTCATACTTATAGATCCTTTTAGAGTTTTTTAGAAAAAACTCCGAGCTTAGTTTTTTCTCTTTCTCGTGCTCATAAATCAATGAGGACGTAGCCGAGTATACTTGTCTCTTTTTCATACTCATAATAGTAATATTAAAAATGAAACCTATGGAATATCCTTTAAGCTCTTTTCACGCTACGTAAAAATGAAACGATTGCCTAGTGAACTTGCTCTTTTCACGCTCATAAAAGTATTCGAAGAAAACATTTGATGAGTTGTAGTTTATCACTTTTCTAGTATCATCAAATTAATTTATGAAAAAAGAACTGAGAGAGTTCTCTTTAAGTTTTTTTCACTCTCGAAAAATGAAAACCCCTGAGTTTTCTCTCTTTGGACTCGTTAAACAAACATCAAAATATCCATATGGGACCAAACCACTCCTTCTTAGGGTTCGTTAAACACAAACTGAAGGACTCATCCGAAGGATGGGCTTACATCAACAATCATATGTTATCCTCCTCAAGCTTGTGTAAAAATAAAGAGGTACTCATCAGAAATGGTGGGGGGAAATTTGGGAAAGAAATGTGTCTTTGTATCCGTGTCAGTGGCAGCAATAGTCTCTCTTGAACATGACACCCCCCTTCATCATTTGAATCTAGGTTGGGAAATCCATTTGTCTCTCGTTTGACTATCTGCATGTCTATATGTTGGGTTCTCCTTGAGTCAATGCTGCCAATACCATTGTCGTGTTGTTCATATGTTCAAGAGAATTCCAGCCTTAATAAGCCTCTTATCGATTTGGCCATCTGCAATTGTAAAATTTCTACCATGTCATCCTTCCCTGTGTCAGTTTCGAATCATTTCATACTCTAATCTACCTCAAATCTGTTACTCATTTTGTGTCATTGATTGGGGATACATCAAGGCCATCTTGTGATGAGTATTTTCCTCACGAATTCAGCTCATTATCCAAGAATAAGACATAGAATTCATTTAGTGCCTTAGAGCCTGCATGCCTCAATGACAGGTTTGTTTTCTTTCAGCAATGGGTTTACATCATTGGCCCCTGATTAGAATATTCCCTTGACTGCTTGACTTCAAATCCTTTATTCACACTCGTTGTATTGCGCTGGAGTACCTTGGGAGCCATTGAAATCAATAGTAATTTCCCTCACACTTGTTAACGGTTCCCATCATTGACCAGTAATCAAGTGGTTTCTACCATGTTCGAATTCAGCACCTGTAATCACATGCTTAGATTCATACACATGGATGACGAAAATGAAGACCCTGGGTCATACCTTTCTGGTCCAGGCTGTGACGGAGTATTCATAATTTGTATTGAAACATAGATCCACTTTTTATTTCTCGTGGATATGCCCAAATTTGAAGTCTTTAAAGCATAGATACACCGTGTATTCTGGGTGGCTATGACGATTCACGATGACATGGATCCATGGTGTATACTTGGTGGCCATGACTCATTTGAATTTTTGGAATCTGAATATGGGAATGCCTACCTTGGACTATGGTATATTATTATGCTGATGCCTTATTGTTTGTAGGTTCCCGACTGGTGCACTCTTTGTTTTAGACACACACATTTTACTAAGTATTTCGGCTGTAATGAGTTCCAGCCTCGTACTTTCGGGGGAATTATGTTCCACATTATTTTGGTCATCATAGTGATCCATTGAAAAACATTTTTTCATGTTCCAAAAAGAGCCTATCGTCATGATAAAGGTGACTGGCTTTCTCTTCCAGAAAACCTTATTAAGGAGGGTTGTCACAGGTTGCACCATAAGAAGAATGAGACGTTTCCTGGTCGTTGCCCTCTTCCCTAAAGCTTGTTTGCGACGTCTATGTAGGTTGATCTACAACTGTGGTGCGACGATGTCAAAATGCTAAGTAAAGGTCGAACTTCATGAAAGTTATAGAAGGGGATATTCTAGAATATGAGGTGGCATCCGTATGGTTGGGATCCTACTCTCTTCTCTGATTTTGTGGGATCATCCTAATGTCTTCAAACCGTATCTCTTTCCCCTATATAAAGAGGGATTTCTCATGGAAAAGGCTAAGTTTGATTCAAGAAAGATTATTATTGAATAGGCTAAGAATTGGATGAGGAATTCTACTTCAGTTCATACTTGAGGGCTTCATTTCACTTTATCAAGTCATGGTGGATCTTCTTCATTCAAGGTTGGAACAAGTGTGTGTGTTGGAGAAAAGGGTCATCGTAAGGGGACCTTGCAACATCAAGGATTTGATTGTAATATCCACTTTAACTTTAATATAATACAGTGATATGTTTCTTTCCCATAAAACTCATCTCGTTTTATTGTATGATTCCTTGATCACATACATAGGTTTTCTTTGAGTTTGCAATATTTCTTTCACTTTGGTTGGCATGTGTTCCCTTTTATATCCAATATCACAGGAGCACCGAAGTGGAGCTAGGATGACAATGAAAATAGGAAGCGATATTTAAATGGTATGTTTCCCATCTCTTGTTTTATAGTAAACTCAATGAATAGAACTTAGGGAAAGCGTCATCTCATGTTCTCTTTTGTTCTAGATCTAGGTGGATCTAGGGAGATCTGATTATGTTTTCATTTACCGATAAGTCCCATAACAGTCCTATGCGATCTCAAAAAATCATAAACAAAGTGGAAAGGCTTTTCCTGTCTATGTATGTTCTTTTTCATGCACTGTGTGCGATCTTTGTAAATAAAAAATAGTGGAAAATTTGCATTTTTCAGGTAAGCTAATCGAGATCTAATGCTTGCTACCATTGAGAAATTGATTTTTTTTCTTGTGTAAAAAGAGTTTTTTAAGAGAATGCTCTCCAATTCCATCATCATTATCATCAACATCATCATCCTCATCAACAACCAGAACAACAACAACAATCCTCCTAAACAATAAAATATGTTTTGCACTAGCTCACTTTGTTAAAAATTGCTTTATTAAGTAAGAGGTCTTGAGTTCAAGTCTCTTTCTGTTACATTTTTTGAAAAAGTTCATGCATCCATTGTAAAATGTATTTTACTTAATTTATAAAAGTGAATCACTATAAGTAGACTTAATAAATTTTTTAAAGTTATTTATTTTCGATGCAACCTTCATTTATAAAATAATTTCATTGTAAAAGTGATCCCCGCTTATTCTATAAAAGTGGTTGACTGCATAAGAAACATATTTGTAAAACTGAGGTTATTAGAATGAGGGTTCTCACCACATGGACCAACTTCTACTTGCCACATGGATCTTTGGTTACCGTTTATGACTTTTTTCAAAAGGGCGCAACTTTCACATCCGAAGTCTGTTTTCAGTGCCGTTTTTTTTAAACAACCTATTTTTCTTAGAGATTTCCATCCAAAACATAAATTTTAGTGTTTATATCAATATTATCTGCATATTTAATGTGGTTTCTCCCAATTATCTTTTTCTTACCAACACCAACTAATTCCAATCAAAATCCCATATGGAGGATTTATTAAGAAGTGAAGGACTGTACCAGATTACCTTGGGAAAAATAACCAAAACCCACCAATGATGAAAATAAATTCAAATGGGACAATAAGAATGAAAAAGCACATGGAATAATCAAAATGTCCATCTCTCCTGATTTAAGGTTTCACCTTCAAGGAATTGATGACCCTGATGAAGCTTGGGAAAAGATTGAAGTTGTGTTTGGTAAACACAATATTATTCGAGCTCACTAGTTGGAATATTAGTTAATGAATTTAAATACAAATTGTTTTCCTTGCAATGAATATTACTTATCTAAGTTCAAAACACTTAGATTTTTGAGTATCGAATTCCAACTAGATATGTCAGAAGATAGATGATAATCCGGATTTATGAGCGGAACGAAATGAAAGCAGAGATATTACAATGAAACACACAAAAATATTTCCAGAAACAAAGAACTACAGTAATACATGAATTCTATTAATGAGAGAACTATAGAGAGAGTGTAAAAATACATAGTGAAAGACTTGCTATAATGGTGATAACTTATCTCTGAGAAGAGGTGTGACGACTATGCTCATTCATAAGAAGATGAGTACAATGAGGATCTGAAGGCATTTTTACAATAAACATTAATGTCAAAACCCCAGACATCCAAAAACCTAACCCTAGGAGATGAAGCACCAAAAGTCAGGTGGGCCTCATTGGGGTAAGTTAGTACATCAACTTATTGAGGTCATAATGTTTTCATATGATCTTCGTTTTAGGCATGTGATAGCCTGTTGGAAAGATGTTTTTGAGAACTACACATTATGCCTTCAAACTTTGACTTAGTCATCAGTTTGAATGTGGAAATCCCAAAAACATGTTGTTTAGGGCCTCAAAATGGCCCCAGAAGTACATAAAGATGTACTGAGATGAAAAATGTCAAAATAAGCTAGTTGGACTAGATGGGAGGCCCCTAATATCCACCTAGATGGTGTTTAGGGATTCAAGACAACATCATAAGTGAAAAACCAATAATTACAAAGAAGTGTCCCCATTACAAAGAAACGTGCTGAAATGAAAACTGTCAAGATGAGCCAGTTGGAATTTGGAATAGGTGGGTGGCCACCAATATCCACCTAGATCAGTCCTCCCCCCTTAGGAAGAAATGGTCTCCATTGTGTTGAGTTTCCGAGGAAGAGGGGAAAGTGCTTGTTGAATTTGAATCTTGGTGAGTTTTATGCCTTGTTGGAGAAGTTGCACTGCTTGGTATGTGGAAGGTTGTCACGAACCTATTGCTAGTGGGGTTGAATCTGTTCCACCAACCTTTTTTCTCTGGGATTGATGGGGCATTATGTTGGCACCATCATAGGTGAAGAAGCAATATGTTATTTTTCTTCTGCAATCTGCTTCTGTTGGATACAAGGTGTTGAGGCTCCAGTGGTTGCAGTGGTTTTCTATGCATCCTTTGAACATATTGTGAAGAGGCTGAATTTTTCAGTTTGAAAGATTACCTTGTGGCACTGTTTTGGTGGAATAGTAGTTGGAACTACCTCTAGTATCCTATAGAGCTGACCCCCCAAGAGTAATAATGACACTACGAGGTTGAGACTCATAAACAACATGATGTTTCCACATATATGGTTGGCCCAAAACAACATCACAAATATCAAGAGGGGCAACATCACATACTACCTCATCCTTGAAGGGATGGATTCCATAGGACAAGTAGCATTGTTGGATGACACCAAGATATTTTTCCTGGTGAAGCCACCCGATGTTGTATAGCTGAGGGTGGGGTGTTTTTGACAACCTCAATTTCTTGACGACCTCAACTAAGATGAGGTTATTCTAGCTTCTGCTATCAATAATGAAATGCAACAAGGTCCCCCTCACCCACATATGTTAATGGAAGAGTTACTCCCCCTCTTGAGTATCTACTGGTTCTTCTAGTTGAATTGTTGTGGTCGTGATAGTAGCAGTGGGGTCTGTGTCGATGATCTATATTTTTTCATTATTTTTTGGATCGGATTCCGAATCAGGGTTTGACTCTTTGTCTTTGATCTTGGCCACCAATTATTTTTTTGAGAGACATTCATCGGTGTTGTGCCAAGGGATTTTGTGGAAGTTGCACCACTTCCCAGTGTCATTATTTGTCTTTCCCTTACCCTTATTTACCTATTTATTGGACTATTTTTTGGGAGGCTGTTGGTTAGGGTCGACTTTATCATTCTTTGGTTGTTTCAGATTTTCACACCCAAACTCCCGTTTGTTTTGATGCCCAAATTTCTTCTTGATTTTGACATCATATTGATAGGAAGCTCCTAGTGATGAGATGTTTAGTAAATTCATTATGACCAAAATAGTTTTGAGGTTGGGTTTTTGTCATGAGAACTCAACACCTTATTATCCTTAGGCCAACGGTCAAGTAGAATATATAAATAATGTTTTGAATATAGTGATCCAATGGATGGTAGGGACATGCAAAACAAATTGGCACATTATGTTATTTTCAAAATTATGGGATTATTGAGCCTTAATGAAAGCTACCACCAGTTTCATACCATTTCATCTTATCTATGGGATGGAGGTAGTTTTTTTCCAATTTAATGTGAAATACCTTAATTTAAACTAGTTGTAGAACTCTTTCCAAACACTTATGTTGAGGAAGGACATCACTTGTATTTGGCTCGTCTAGATGAAACTCATCATGAAGCTACAATGGCCAATGAGACTACTAAGAGGCATCTTAAGTCTCAATATGATAAAAGTGCATCCTCTTGTCTTTGTAGAAGGTGAATTGGTTTTTTTCTATGATCAATACAATGAGGCATGTGTGTCTCATGAGGCATGTATGTCTCTTGAGGCATGTTTGTCTCATGATAGCACACAATCATGTTGGACACCTACCTCAGTAGTCAAACAAAAGGATGGAGGGAACCCATGATGTGTTACAATAACCTATGTGGGACATCATCCATCCTCATCAACAGACACCCATGGTTAGTCCCTTGAGGTTCCTCCCCACCATGTGGAGGCTTTTGACAACATCTTCACTATCCTCTCCCTCCTCTGGTTGATTCTTGTCTCTATCTCTGTGAAACTTTGAGGCCATCCCCCTTGGTCAAACTAGTCCAACATTTATGCCATGATGAATCCCAATGGTTAGTTACACTACATACCAAAAAATTAAATATTCCAAAAATCCAAAAACATTGTAAAATTTCAAAAAAATCACAAAAACGCACACAAGTCATTTTTCTTAGCGACGTCACCCCATTGATCCCATGGAGGTAGTGTGAGATATGGGTATGTTAGGAACCAAATATCAATATAGCATATAAAAACCTCAGAATAAGTACTCAATGCCTTGAAAAAGAGAGAATTTTAGATAATAAGCCTCTTCAAGGGGGAAACCTCCTTATCCACCACATAAATTCCCAAATACAAGATGATTCAAATGAAAAGGTCTCCTTGGTATATATAGGAGGCTAGGAGGCTCAACTAGAACTAATGGAATCAAGCCGACATAAATAAAATAACATTACTAATGTAATATACCCCAATTAAGGGGTAAT
>JASDQU011440952.1:49859-60764 GCA_032191745.1 Picea mariana | reverse complement strand
GAATGCGCTCAATGAAGTTGCTCGCCTTGGAAGCTTCAGATTGGACATGAGACGAATCAGCTTGAGTAGCTGCAAAGGGCATGACTGCATCAATGGGACATAGTGGCTGGAATCCCAAGCCCACCAAAAGGGGATGTGGTTGGTTGAGTTGTGGAGGGCCCGGTTATAGCTATGTTTTACATAGGGGAGTCTCTCATCCCATGTGCGTGGATTCTTTGAGTTGTACATGCGCAAAATGTGTACAATCATCCTTGTTAGCACTCAAATTTGTCTTCAAAATTCGAAAGTGTTTTGAGCATATTTACATTAAATTTTATCTTTTGGCCATTTGTCATGATCTATGAATCTTCCATCGAACCTTGATATACCTCATCATTTCCTAGACGATCTTTTGGATCTTCCATATTGACCTGCAAAATCAAAACATGATCAATCCTACCCGAGAATTTTGATTTGGATGTGTTCCTAGTTTTTATTAAGTTTTTGTAAAATATTATCAAAACAAGAGTGGTGTGTGCATAGTGACCTAAGGCCTTAATCCATACCTATTCCCTATACCTAAGTCTATTCATATTTCAATTTTTTTTTTACCTAACCTACCTCTCAGGTTTTCCTTTTTTAACCAAAAGTATAAGGACCCATAGGTCCAAGCCATAAGCCCAACTCACAAGTCAAAGTCTAGCACAAATGCCAAGCACTATACCTGTCCACTCCTCATCGATAAGATATGTATTCTTTGGAAAACGAGGATGAATAGTCTTTGCCCACATCTTCACCTTTTGAAAGAAACCAAGACCTTGATATTCAAATTTAGGATCATACACCATCTTGGTCAGATGATTTTCCAGGAGTGAAGAGACAATAATGTGGACCTATTACAGCAACAAAAAACTATTTTTGAGAATGACAAAGGGTATTTGATTATGGTAAGATTTATTTTCATTGATATCAATGGGGTGAGAGTATCTTGGTGAAATATTGTTACACATGGTCTTGTCAAAGTTCATTGTCGTGGAGATAAGCCCTCTTCCATTTTGGCTGAATGATTCTTCTGAAATTTTGGAGGCCGGTTTGGGGTCCCATATCCAGGAGCCAGAAGGGCTCCAGAGTCTCTCCAAAGTGGGAAAGAAGTGTGTCAGGCGGGGAATAGCATATGGGGCACATGGTTTTTATTCAATTACTATTTTAAGCCTGCTCTTCTTGAAAAATCCAAGTCATTGGGTCAGACTCAGTCATAAGTCTATTGATGATGGGTTTTTGGTGTTTTTCATTTTTTGTGCACAAAAATTGTCATTTTTCCAGCTAAGAGACCGAAACTACATTTACACATCAACGCTGAGCGCCAAGGCATAGAGACAGATGTAATTGCATTCGGTACTGTGACAACGGAGATCACCACTGAATCTGATAATCAAGTTTTCATTAGTGAATATGATGTCGATCTTGATTTCCCATCAAAGGGGTTCTGGTCCATCCCTAATGCTATAGAAGCCATTAGCTAAGGCAATTTTGTCACTGTGGTGGATGATGAAGACAGGGAGAATGAGGGGGATCTTATAATGGCAGTGTTGTATCAGGATTATCCATACAGTCTCCTCTTGCTCTGGTTTCATGAAGAAAAATGAGGGTTGCCATTGATTTGATATCGATGGGAAAGCCATTTCCCAATCTATTCACAATGAGGTTGCCCAAGACGTCACTTATCTCTCCCAAAAATATGGCAAGGTTCCTGGTTTGGATGTTATAATTGTGGGTGTGAAGGAATATTCCCATACTTATGTATGCATGAAGAGGAAATCATGTGCAGAGGTTGGCTTAAAATCCATTAATGTAGACTTACCAGGAGGTGTATCAGAAGAAAATCTTCTAGACGCAATTCTTGACCTGAATGTTGATCCTGAAGTACATGACATCTTGGTCCAGCTTCCACTATCACCACACATTAATGAAAGGAAAATACCGAGTGCAATAAACATAGAAAAGAATGTAGATGGGTTTCATCCTCTCAACATTGGAAAACTCACAATGAAGGGAAGGGAACCTCTATTTGTTCCATGTACACCAAAGGAGCAGCATTGAAGGACAGGAAGCCAAAAGAATTACAATTATGATATTTTGAAGAAGTCTGCTAAAGCCTTCCTTTTCGATGGCTATTTCAGTTTGTACAACTTTCCTTAGCCACCAAAAGTGTAGAACTAGGCGGAGTGCTAATATTTATGCTCAGCTCGAATCTTTTTTAGACTTAAACTATTGAGAAGAGTTCCAAATGATTATTAACATTAAGATGAGTAAAGACCACTTCTTCTTCAAAGTCTTGAGGCAAATTTAAGGAAGAAAAGGTTCAAGGATCATCCTATTTTTTAATTGAAAGATGAACAGATTAGCTTCCAAATGTCAATTAAAGAGAGTCAAAGGCTTAGTCACTATCCTGCATAGGAGTAGCTGTCAAAGATTAGTATTAGGATATGATTGGATTCCTTTTTCATAGGATCTGATTCCTATTGTTTTGTAATTAGTTTGATATTACTATTTTTAGTATTATTCGATCCTCTTTTATAGGATCTGTTTTATAGATGTAAAGACTATAAAAAGTCTAGAGTCTTGGAGAAATAGAGGGGGGGGAATTCAGTCCTTGAGGTTGAAGATTCGACTTTGGAGACTTTTTCACATTATTGTAAACTCAAACTTCTCATTTTCATATTGAGTAATACAAGCTTCTTTTGCCATAACTTGTTCAGATTTCATCTTCTTACCTATTTTGTACTTACACCTAGATATTATATTCATGTTGTTATGTTTATTTATGCCAGATAAATGTCATCTTATCATTGCATTTATAAATTAAGATTTGCAAGTATTTATGTGATTATTGTAATTGTCCATTCATATATGCTTTATATATGATTCTGCTGGTATAATAGTTATTTCTCCACACATCCATTTATTTGTAAACTCTCTGAACATTTGTGGTTGAAAGCCTTGTCCATCTAAATGTGTTCATGCATGTTTTGAGTGAGGAGTAATTCAGTCATCCAAATTGATCCAAACCCACACTTATTATTGAGAAAATAGTTACAAAATATTAAGTTACCAGGCATCTCTGACATACAACCTAGGAGAGTTTCCTGGAGTGATAAAAATCTTGTTGACGACCTTTGTCTGACCATCAGTTTGGGGATGGAAAGTTGTGGACTTAGTGAGCTTGGTGTCAAGCATTGGCCAGGGGCTAGACCAAAATGTACTGAGGAACCTATTGTCCCAATATGAGATGATAGATTGTGGGATCCCAAAGTGTAACCACACTCATTCAAAGAAGAGTTTAGCAGTGGCTTCTACTGTGAT
The DNA here is from genome assembly GCA_032191745.1 of Picea mariana. Classification (NCBI taxonomy): domain Eukaryota; kingdom Viridiplantae; phylum Streptophyta; class Pinopsida; order Pinales; family Pinaceae; genus Picea; species Picea mariana. The sequence continues at coordinate 57,422 of JASDQU011440952.1, read as the reverse complement.
ATTCTTCTTGCATGACACCATAATGGGAATCTTCGAGAATCTGTCAACGATGATGAAAACATAGTTGTTTCCATGCTTAGTATAAGGAAGCCCCACCACGTAATCCATGGAGATGGATTCACAAGGTCGACTAGGGGTAGGCAGCGGAGTATAGAGGCCTTGCTTCTTGATGGTTGGTTTGAAAATGGTGTAGGCAGTGCAAGATCTAATGTACTTCCCGACATCCTGTCGAAGGTTTTGCCAATAGAAATACTTCTGCAGTACTTCCACTATTTTCTCAACCCTGAAATTCCCAATGACCTAACTATAGTACGCTTCCCAGATAATCTTTTCATGCTCACTTGAAGGAACACAAAGGTGTCCCAGGTGACATAGTAGTGCATCCTGGAGGTAAAAATTTGAAACTCGGTTACCCTCCAAGAGCGTCTTGTATGTGTGGCCGAATTCTGGATTTCTCTTGTAGAGAAGTGGCCAATCAGAAGTCGTGTTCCCACAAGAGTTGAGCATGGTGGTTATCGCCACGATCGGTGGTCAGCGGAGGCAGTCTACAACATTATTGGTGCTGCCCTTCTTGTACTTTATTTTCAAATGAAACTGTTGCAGATATGTGGACCACTTATGATGGTAATCATTCTACAACTTCCCTTGATTTTGTATGAACTACAGGGGTCGATGGTCTGTGTGGATGATCGTTTCCTTCCCCAAAATGTAATGCTTCCATTATCGACAAGCCTGGACAATGGAATACATTTATTTGTCATAAGTGGGATACTTTTGGACAATGTCTCATTGTGATATGCCACTGGATGCCTTTGTTGAGTAAGAACTTCCCCAATAGCATAGTCAGAGGCATTTGTCTTGACCTGAAATGGTTGTTGCAAGTCTGGTAACCTGAGAATTGGGGCACAACGGAGGTGATATTTCAATTCTACGAACACCTTATGTTGAGATTCCAACCAAAATAATTTTTCTTTTTCTCCTTCCTTGGTGACTTGAATCAAGGGCCTAGTGATATGAGATAATCCAAACACGAACCTGTGGTAGAAATTAGCAAGACCCGGAAAGATGTAAATCTCTTTTAGAGTGGTCAGGGATGGCCAATCCTGGATGACTTGGATATTGGTTGGATCCACATGCACCCCACTCTCATCAATAATGTATCCCAGATACTGAACCTGGGTCATGCCAAAAGTGCACTTCTCCAAATTGGCACACAACTTGTGTTTCCACAGTGTTTGGAGTAACTATCAGATGTGGTGGAGGTGCTCTTCCCAAGTCTGGTTGAAGATCAAGATGTAATCATAGTACACTACTAAAAATTAGTTGGTGAATGGCCACAGGATGTCATCCATCAGCCTCATGAAGTTTGCGGGAGAATTCACCAACCCGAAAGGCATGACCAACCATTCGAAAAGGCCTTCGTTGGATTTGAATGCATTCTTCCACACATCGGATGGTTCGATCAGTACCTGGTGATACCCAAACTTCAAGTCGATCTTGATAAAATATTTTTCCCTTTTGAGTTGGTCCAGAAGTTCATCAATCCGTGGGACCAAGTACCTATTCCGGACAGTCATCTTGTTCAACAACCGATAGTCAATACAAAGTCTCCAAGTCCCATCCTTCTTCTGCACCAACACGATTGGGCTCCCATAGGGTGATGAAATTGGCCAGATGTGACCTTTCTACAACAAATTCTAGATATACCTTTTGATTTCATTGTTCTCCAGAACACAACGCTGATAGATCGGTCCATTGGGAAACAATGCACCTGGGGTCAGATCGATGGGGTGTTTGACCTGAGATTTCTAAGGTGCCTATGTGGGTGAGGTGAAGATGTCCCTAGACTCCTCCATAACCTTTTCCATTTGTTGTTGTCATGCAGAGGATCCCTGTTTGGAGGTCATGGACATAGTCTTCTTCTTGCCCTGAGGGAGGATCACCGGGAAAACAAATTTCCCGGTTTTGGAAATGAGCTTACTGCATTGTTTTGTAGTAACCAAAGAGATAGAGATAGGCGATGGTACCTTTGGTATCCCGTATAGCTTATTTCCCAAGGTAAAAATAAAAATGCAAGGTCGGGACTCATACATAGCATGTCGCTTCCACAAGTATGGTTGACCTAATAATACATCACAAACATCAAGAGGAGCAATGTCACATAACACCTCATCGGTGAAGGGCTTGATGTTGTAGGAAAGGCGACACTACTGGATGACGCAGAGATCCCATCCTTGGTGAATCCACCTAATGGTGTATGGATGTGGGTGTTTTGTGGTTGGAAATCCCGACCGCTTCATGACCTTTTCTGAAATGAGGTTCTTTTGTCTCCCACTATTGACAATGAACTGTAGCGGGGAACCCTTTACCCACATCAGGGAGTGGAAGAGATGCTCCTCCTCCTCTAGATATTATGGTTCTTCATTTTGGATATTCGTGGTGGAAATGATGGTGTTGGTTTCTGCATTAATAATCTGCTTCCCTCTGTCATTCCCCTTCTCGGGTTCTGATTCAATGTCGAAGCATGCATCTGATTCAGAAGCCCTCATCTCGGCCACCAATGACTGTTTGGCCTGACACTTGTTGGAGTTACTTCACACACACCTAGGATTTATTTTTCCTAAGGTTTTTCCTTGTTTATTATTCATAATTAGTCATTATCCATTTTCCTATATTTTAGGGGAGAATATTCCACCTGTAGAATATTCTCTTTCAGTTGACACTTCAGTTTGACTAGTTGAGTTGAGTTTAGATGTTGCATTGGTTTTGTCACCATGAAACATTGGTATCATCATTAGATAAGGCGTAATTTCCTTGGAATAATCACCAAAATGATGCATTACCCTTGATTTCCTGAGTTAACTCCTCACTACTCTTTATTCAATCAGTTAACTGAAGACTAGTTGACTAGTTAACTCAACTAGGTGGCAGTTCACTCCTGTAGTTCCCTGAGAGACTAGACTAGGTGGAAGTTTACTCCCATAATTGTTGGTGTGTGTCCATATCACTCTATACCACCACTATGGCTCATTAGTTACTCATGTATCCTATATCTATTGTAAATTATTCACTCTTTGAGTGTGGAATATGGTTAATGAGAATTATTTCATTCTTTCTCTCCTTCTTCTTCTTTCTCCAATTCTCTTTGAAAATGTGTGTATTATTGTTTAGTTAGATATATTCTATGTAGGTTCAACACATTTACATGGTATCAGGGCCGACGGAATTCTAAGAAAAAGCTACACCAAATTATTTTTGCAGGTACTAAATATTGAAGAATACGGAAAAGATGGAATTTATGTTTTACTTGTCAATAATACTTCTCACGCCTCATAACTATTTAGAGTGGAACCCAGAGATTCTACTTCTTCTCATAAGTAGAGGCTTATACCAAATAACCATGTCAATGGAAGTAGAGCTTGATTCTGTCAATGAGAAAAATTTCTTTCTCAATAGACAAGATATGGCCATAGGATTTATCTTCTTGTCTATTTCTCCAGAAATTATCCACCAAGTATATGATGACTCACAAGAATCAAATCTAAATGAATTATGGACCATATTGGAGGTTCTATTCAGGAATAAAGAACACTATGAATATTTCATGCAGGAGGTTGAACATATAGAGCAAGAAGAGAAGCCATCAGAAGATCAAGTTGCTTATTATGAAGAGTCTTCTACACAAGTATTTGCAGAAATTTGTATTCCGTTAATTGAAGATGATGCCTAATCCATTTTATATTTTTTTTCTAAAATTCATGTGGAAGATATATGGCATGCATCTTAGGAGTCACATGCAGACACTTTTCCATGCGCAATGCATGCATCTCTGGAGACAAAAAGGGAGCCACGCACATAAGACTCAATTATGATATTTGTTGATCACAATTTGCAGAAACAAATTGGATATTTGAATTCCTCTCGGGAAAATATCCAATTTCAAAAAAACAATCCTCCAAAACGAAGTCCGGGAAGTAAAGTTATGATCATTTTAAAATCAACAAAATTTCATCATTTTTTCGGAAATGGCCGCACGGTTTTCAAAATTTCATCCAAACTTTATTTGGATATTATTCATTACAAGAAGATAAAGTGGATAATTTTGGACATCTCAATGGTGCATATACTTCATCATATCCATGCAGACATATACGTATTCAACAAAATCTTCAACGAGCACAAACTTGCACAATTGCAAGGTCTTCTTGGAGTGAAGGACACGGTTGCTTAGCAACTTATTTTTCTTCTCAGTTTTTTTAACATACATTGTACCTTGAGGGGGGGGTTTTCCCATGAGGTTTTCCCTCTTTCCTCATTTATTTTAGTGTGTCTTTTTTATTTGGTTACCTAACATGGCCTTGTTGCTAGGACCCATTCTTTATTTTCACCATAGTGATGTTCAGGGGGGGTGTTGGAGTTACTTCACACACACCTAGGATTTATTTTTCCTAAGGTTTTTCCTAGTTTATTATTCATAATTAGTTATTATCTAGTCTCCTATATTTTAGGGGAGAATATTCCACCTGGAGAATATTCTCTTTCAGTTGACACTTCAGTTTGACTAGTTGAGTTGAGTTTAGATGCTGCATTGGTTTTTTCACCATGCAACATTGGGATCATCACCAGCTAATGCACACTTTCCTTGGTATCATCACCAAACTAACACATTACCCTTGATTTCCTAAGTTAACTCCTCACTACTCTCTATTCAGTTAGTTAACTGAAGACTAGTTGGCTAGTTAACTCAACTAGATGGAAGTTCACTCTCGTAACTGCCTAAGAGACTAGACTAGGTTGCAATTTACTCCCGTAACTGCTGGTGTGTGTCCAGATCACTCTAGACCACCACTATGGATCATTATTTACTCATGTATCCTATATCTATTGTAAATTATTCACTCTTTGAGTGTGGAATACGGTTAATGAGAATTATTTCATTATTTCTCTCCTTCTTCTTCTTTCTCCAANTGCAAATGTGTGTATTATTGTTTATCTAGATCTATTATTTGCAAGTTAAACAAATTTACAACACTCACTTGTGTTATGAGTGGAGCTCTTATGGAACTCACACCACTTTTCCATGTCCTTCTTTGGCTTCGCAGTGTTTTTCTTTTCTTGCAGCTTTGGTAGGTTGTCTTGAGTCACCATGCCTTGGATTTGTCCTTTGTTCTACGGTTTGGGGGAACCTTTCACTTGCTTTTGATTCACAGATCCAAAGTCACGCTTCTTCTATTTGAATTTCTGCTCAATCTTGGAAGCATACCAGTATGTCATACCAAGCAAGGAGATGTCGAGGATCACCATTTTCTCTGAATGTATCTGTGAAGACAATTGCGGTACTTCAGCACCAAATGTTTCTCCAAATATTTGATACCCAACTTTGTACGCATTGTATGGAACAGATTCTTCAGCTCATGTAAATATTGATTCCTTTGTTGCCACAATGAGGTCCATTGTATGCACTTGTCCTCATAGCTCACCACGGGATAATATTGTTCCTTGATGGCATCTCAGAAAGAATTCCAAGTGGGTACGATCGAGAACAGAGAGGGTTGCTCCTCATCCTTTTTCTCACAGTAGGTTTCCCACCAGTTCTTGACATGGGGTGCGGCTTTGAGCAGTGAAAAAATAATCTTCTCCCGGTCGAAAAAGTCATGAACCGAGAAATATCCTTCAAATAGATTCAACCATCTATCTACGACTTTTGCATCTATTTGGACATCAAATATGGGAATGTTGAAGTTTACTTGTACCTTAAAAGGGGTTGCGCCTCCAGAGTGGTTGTTGGATGTAGATGCACCGCCAATGGGCAATCGTTAAAGGATCTAGGCAAAGTTATCCATCATCGCGTTCCTTTATTTTTCAAGGGCCTCCTCGAGCAATATTTTGATAGGATCTCCTGCTCCCTCATATTTCTTTTCGTCCCCCATGGGCAGCCGTAGAGGTTTGCAAGGATGATCTTGAAAAGGTTCAACCAGATCGAGCATTAACTCCTTATACCCCGACCTTGTTGGGGACATGCAAAGAAGGATCAAGAAAGAGAAAACCTCTCTAATACCATTGATCTGAATTTATGCAGAAAGACAACAGAATACACAAATAACCATGAATACAAAGATGCAACAGAAATAGTGCTTCATGTCATTAATATCAAAGAACTGAAACTTGTTTATAGGCAGAATGGAAATAAACTAGATAGGGCATTGGTAGATTATCTCTAAGAAGATATGTGGTGGCTACTGACCTCTGAACAATGTGTTACAATGAGGCTCGAAGGGCTATATATTATTGAGAAACAATGGAAACCTTAAACATCAAAAAACCTAACCCTAGGAGATGAAACGCCAGAATATGGGCCCCATCAAGGTAAATTGGTACATCAATTTCCCGGGGTTGTAAATTTGGCATATTGTATCCGTTTGATGCACAAGATACATTGTTAGAAAGATATATCCAAGGACTACACTGCTAACAATGAATATCAAGTCCGAATCATGCTTATTTTTGCTAGAGGTTTGATTCCCAAAAAATGTCGTTTAGGGCCTCAAAACGGATCTGGAAGTTCAAGACCTGAAAAACTGCCAAAAATAGTAAATTGTGCTACAATTAAGGAAACTAAAAAACTAAAAGAAACAATGGTGTGGGTCCAAGGGGAATAGGCGGGTGGCCACCAATATCCACCTAGATCATAGAGTGAAAATTAAAACAAATTCTGCTCTTAACCTTCCCAGAACAATTCAAAAACATAAGAGGTAATGGTGATAATAGAAAGATCAAGTTTACAGAGACAAAAAAACTTCACCAATGAAATATGTCATAAGAATCCTGAAATGGTCACATTGTATAACTGGAAATCTCATCCATGGAGGCTCTGAGAGTTGTTTTACAAAAATTAAATCATGGTCTCCAACTGATCAACCATTGTATATTTGAATTATAACAATATATAGAAATATTATATCCCAGGATCAGGAGGTCGAATTCAACAACCTTGGCCAAAAATAGAAACCAATCCCTGAAAATCTTGAACTGTCTACCATGAAAGACGAGTCGAACTGCTGAAACAAAGGGTCCACTAAGACATTTGTATCTCCAAAAATATGATATTTGTGTGAAAAATGAAAGAGTTTATTGTATATGAGTCTGTCTTGAACGAAAACCTCGTTCATTTTTTCTAAATTTATCTCCAAATCTCTGAAACAGTTTCTGCAAGATCATGACCAAAAAAGGAAAAAATGGAAGCCTGAAAAATAGGTCTCAGCGATGGCTTGGATTCTCCCAACTTCTGAGACCTATGTAAAATATAGGAGAGGTTATTGTTCTTCAGACCATTTTGAACAAAACACTCTCTTGGATTTTCAAAATTCATTCTCGTTTTCTCGGAATCACTTTCGGAAGTGGACTAGTAAAACTAGTGAAAAAATGGTTTTTTTAATTTGGGGAAGGCAGTTTTGGAAAAGAGAAAGTGGTTTTTGGACCCCCCTAAGAGGTGGTAAGTGGTATTAGGAGGGGGTCCGAGTTCACCTGATGGTGACATGTGTACTTTGGTGGTTTTGGATATCA